>PVJX010036315.1:0-17664 GCA_004027295.1 Dolichotis patagonum
TGTTATACCTGATCCATGGTCTTTGTTGTGGGAGTTGATGGCCAGCCTATATAGCCCTCCAGACAGGGCCTATTCCCTTGCTGATTCTAAGCCCTTTTCTTTTCCCATAATTTCCTTGTCACCCTAACCTGCCTCTCATGGGCAGAGATCTCCTTTGATAGCTCAAATTCTCTTTCACATTCTCTCTCCCCATGGCTCTCATCCTTCAGACTCAGTCACCATGCATCACCAGTTCCATTCCTCCTCTCCCTCCCTTCCTCCCTCCCTTGTTGAGCTTACAGTCTGGGATACTTCCAGCCCTACTCATGCCACCCACACCACACCTATGCTGATTCACCTTAAAGATCTTTCAAACTCCCCCTGCATTTCCCAATATTCAATAGCCCTCCTCTGTGACCTCCAGGTGTCAACTAAAAAACAAAATGTTCTACATTGTCTTGGTCTAGTTAACTTCTTTCACCTTTGGATCCCTAACTTTACAACTCTAGTCCAACCCTTCTATAAAGAATCCAAGGGCTCATTGCCAGAGCCACTCAACCCCACCACTTCTACACACTTTCCATTCTATGAACTAAAAGAAGCCCTCTTAAGGGCCCCAGCCTTCACTCTCCCAAACCTGACCCAATCCTATGTTCTACCTCTCAAGATCATAATGCTGTGGGAGTTCTAGGACACAAAAAAGGCATCTTCCTTCCAAGTAGTAACATAACCCTCAAAACAATTAGACAACACAGTACATGGCTGGCCTCCCTGTCTTCAGGCTTTTGCCTCAGCAGCCACATTAACATGAGGCAACAAATTCACTTTAGGACAATCAATGACAGTCTACTCACCCCATTGACTAAATGATCTCATTTCACAAAAAACACTCCCTACCTTGATTACTCCCTTCTGCCTTCAACAAGTTCACTTAATACTCATACAAAACAAGTCAATCACTATCTCTGCTGGAAGTTCCCTCATCCTGGCCTCCTTCCTCTCCAATTGTGAGATCTTTCACAATTGCATTAAGGTCTTACACATGATCCCAACTCCCTTTCTCAACATTAATAGCACTACTCTCTACAGCCTCTGACATATAGATGGCACCTCAATCAACACAGACATTCAAAAAGGCAAGATATATTATAGTCCATGGCTATAATGTAATAGTGGCAATCTCACTGCCACCTAGGACATCTTCTTCATAAAAGGCAGAACTTTTAGCCCTTCTATGAGCTCTCACGTTGACCAAAGATGAAATCATAGTTATTTCTACTGACTCAAAAATACATATTCAATATCCTTCATTCAATGCCACTATCTGGCAAGAAAGGGGTCTAATCAGCATTCAAGGACCCCCCATCGCTAATGCACCCCTCATACTCAAAATACTAGAGGCAGCATACTTCCCAAAACAGGCAGCATTTCTTCACTGCAGGGAACTCCAAACACCATCAGATTGTATTTCTCAGGGTAACACCTCTAACACAGAGACCAAATTATCTGCACAACACCTGTACTCTTTTCGTCTTGTCTCCCTAGTCCCAAACACCCTACCCTCGCTTCAATATTCACATCAACAACTACAATTATTCCCCATATCTACCCATAACCAGAACAATCAGGTATGGATTTTCCCAGAATCAAAACTTCTCCTGCAAGACCAGCAGAACTTAAACATCATCACAATCTACACAACTGCTTTCATGTAGGCATCCAAGCTCTGTATACACTTCTAACTCCAGTCACTACCAATCTTTCCCTAAAACCATTATTCACCAAGTCACCCACAATTGTAATCTCTGTGCCAAGACCTCTCCTCAGGGGACACTTATCTCCTCTTTCTTTTCCAACCCACCAACTTCATGGACATACCTTAGGTGAAGACTAGCAGACAGATTTTTACACACATACCTCATCATAAGACTTGCAAATATCTTCTTATTTTCATCTGTACTTTTCCAGGATGATTAAATCCTTTCCCACTGCTCAAAAGAATATAGGTATAATTTCTAAAATCCTAATATAAGAAATTATTCTCCAGTTTGGCTTAACTCAAACTATTCAGTCAGAAAATGGACCAGCTTTTATTTCTCACGTTACTCAACAGGTATCCTTGAGCATCAGTTGGCATTTACACATACCATGCCACCTACAATTCTCAGAAAAAAGTAGAAAAGGCAAATTGTCTTCTAAAGACACACCTCACAAAACTCATCCTAGAACTACACTTGGCCTCAACTCCTTCCTTCAGTCCTAAACCAACTCAGGGCAATTCCTTGAGCATCCACTTTCCTAAACTTTTTTGTTTTCAAGCTCATGTATGGTAGATCCTTCCTACTTCACAACTTACTTACCTCACAAAACCTGCACCCTATCACAATATCCCAATTATCTCCTTTCTTAGACACTTTTTGTGACAACATGCTGATCTATATCTTCCATAACCAATAGATAACCCAAAAGCAGACCTTCCTATAATTCCTGGAGACTTAATATATCTCAAGTCATCTAAGCCCAGAAGACTTCAACTGTTGTGGCTTGGCATAACTGATGCCGTCTTGAGCCTTGCACTTAACTAGTGCCTTGTATTTGACTCAGAAAAATAGAAAATTACTCAGGGTACAAATCCCATGAGAAGCAGAATGAGCTGTACCTTCAGGAGAAAAATTAACCTGCTCAACAAAAGAAGCAAGATACAGGTGTCAACCACAAATTAATGAAAGACTCAAGCTAAATTGTTTCCAACAGGATGTCTTCTGTGATTCTCTCTTTTAAAATCTCTGTAAATCTCCAGTTCAGGGCCACTTGTTTAGACCCTGAACCAGGGGAGTCTCTATACAAATGGTCCTGAGCTCAGTTAATTAAATTCCAAATTTATCATTTTGGCTGCTTGGATTCCTATATTGTTGTTCACGAACCCACCTCATCAACCAAGGTGGACTGGACCTTAGCTGACCATCCTCATGACACAAACAGTAGTCAAGGTCACCAGTCTTTCATCCTGGTGTCACACCATCCAGGTTAAATGCTGCCCTGACAATCCTAACCTCAAGCCGCCATCTTCAGTATGGCCATCACACCTTCTGTCTCCCACTCATCTTCACCTCACACATCCCTAACTCTCAATGCCCTTTTACTCATCACTCTTCCTTACTGCTTTTCTAGCACTAGGCCTTGTATTTGCTGGAAAATCTCTCCCAACAATGCCAAAACACTAATTACCATCCTATCTCTTAATACAAGTTTAGGCTTCAGTTCCTTAAATTGCCAAAAATGAAGCCCTCAACCTCACTCCTTTTTTTTAACATCTTCTATTGATTCTATTATCAGATCATTCTACCACCACAGACTTTTTTGACCTCACTATCTTCATGCAATATCTTTCATTTTTACTTGACATACATCATGAACAACAAGTGGGCAAATAGTTGTCCCTCCCCAAACCACTAACTCTTATGCCTCTCTCCAATGGATGCCTAACCAATTTTATAAAAAAAAATGAGACATTTTTACATGGTCAGGCTCGTCCACAATCCACCCAACTTGAAATCACCCTAAAAAACTACTTTTGATCCTGTCCTAGTTACTTTTTATTCATTTCTGAAGCAAAATACCTGATGCCCAAAGTTAGGGAAGGAAAGGTTTATTTCTTACAGTTCTTGGAGGTTTCAATCCATATTCAGTTGGCTCTAAGGCAGGGTGGCATGGTGGGGCCGAAGTTCTTGGCAGCTGCAAACAGCAAGGTGAGAACAGGCAAGAGAGACAGACACACTTTCTTCTTGCCATTACATCATATCCTGGCTCCACCCCTAGGTAGGTGTAGCACTCACAATACCAATCCAAGTGCTAGACAATGAACCAATCACAAATACTAGATTTGGTTCAGTCCATAATTCATGAGGTGTGGGGGCCACTGACATAAACCATGACAGATACCCATCAGTTTTATGACACAGCCAAATCCTATTATAATTACACCAGCCTACAGTCCCATGAACATGAGGCTGTTATAAAAAAGCTACTACCAGACTCTCAATCTGAACCTACCTTCCTCAACTAAACACATGCCACTTAACCCCACACCTCTCAACACTCCAACTAACTCTCTAGTTTCCCTACAAGACCTTATAATATCCCCAACTTCCTCTTCACCATCTCCAAAATTGATGATAATATTCTTACAGCAGTGAATTACACATCCATCAATACATCCATCACTCTTCATTTTCCATATTGTCAACTATGCCCATTCTCACAAGCATAGGATAATAAGCTCCACAACTAAATCTTTCATCACCTTCTGGCAAGGTGGGTCCTCCTTCATCACCCATCCCAGTGATATCAAACAATACCAGTGCTCTGCTCCTAAACATTTGTACACCACAAATTTGGGGTATGAAACAGTCTTTGTCATGATGGTACCCTTTGGAAACAAATGGATCCCCACACTTCAGTTTCCTTCTCTAACAGACCCATAACAAAAGACTATAGACATAGCTATTCAAAAGCACCTCCTTTAATTAATCAGTACTTCCCAGGCAAAATATGGAGGTATGCCTTCTCTGATGGAGTTGGTACCTACTCAAGAAGAGAAGAAAGATTTCTCTTATTTCCTTAACACCCATCAGGATCCTAATCCCAAATGCTCTTACAAACATTTTCTCCTGACCAGAGTCTACCAAACAGCTGCCTTCCATTTCTTCCCCCCTTAACCAGACATTTAAGACTCTCCATCAGTACAAACATCATTGACTGCTGATTATGCATCTTATACAAACAAAATATACACATAGTCACACCCCTCATAAGGAACAAATCAAATTTACACACAAATAACATAACAAACCTATCGGCTCACTTGCTATTTTTTGGTTGCTTTGTTATATTTTGTGTCTTGGTGGCCTCCTAAGCCTTGTACAGTCATGGAGGTGGCTGAATCTAGCATTTGTGAATGGTTCATTGTTTGTGCTGGGATTGGTGGCATGAGTGCTGCACCTGCCCAGTGGTAGCTAACTGGCATAAACATAAAAGAGAGAAGGAGGTGTACTTTTTCCCTATTTAGTCCTGTTCACTCTTGCTGCAATGAACACTGCCCCTGTGCCACACCATCCTGCCTTGGAGCCATACAGTTAAATAAATCTCTTCTTCCCTAAGTTTGGGCATCAGGTATTTTGTCTCAGCAACAAGAGGAAAGTAACCAAGTAACCAAGACAGAATTTGATACCAGAGGAGTGGTATTGCTGTGCTTGTACCTGACCATGTAGTTCAAGAACCTTTGGGAATGGTTTATGGGAAGAGTTTGGAAAGGCTTGGAGATGTCACCTGAATACATAGAGTTGGAATAGCTTAGGTTGTTCTGTTTGGGACATTCTGGTCAGAGCTCAGGAGACCAGAAATTTGGTAGAAAACCTTCCAGTAAAGACCAGGCTTGGGAGGTTTCTGCTGGGAAGAAGGACTGTGTTGGATGTTGAACTCCAGATGATGTGTGTTATGGCTTGGCAGAAAATTTGTCTGCATTTTTCTCATGTCCAGATACTTTGCCTGAGACTGAGATTAAGGGCAGTGGACTGATTAATCTGGCAGAAGAAACCTCAAGGCAATCAAATGTTGAGGTGGTGGCATGGCTATTGTTGGGGGCTTTTAACCAGATTTGTGTTGTAAATCAAGAACAAAAAGCCCAGCATGGGGATTAAAAATGTTGTGAGTTTGGCCAGAAAGAAAGCTCTAGTAAAGCTGTGGGCTGAGATTTCCATTGCTGAGAAGAAAAATAAAAATAAGGAAGATGGTCTGGGGGCATCCTAGGGAGCAGTGAGTCTCTACCATTTGCAGCCTCAAAGCTACAAAACTGAAAGACCTTGTTCAGAGGAGAAAGCTGCAGAGCACCAGAGTGCTAGTGAAAGCCATGGTTCCAAAATGGCATTGGCTGTGCCAGTTTCCAGAATGGTAGTGGCATAGAGAAGCTGTTCCTCACAATCAGGTTCAGAGTGCCCAGCAATCCAGACACTCGACCCCTGTAGGCAAGAGAGAAACCCTGGTGACTGCTCCAGCTGGCAACAGACTTTGGCAGCATTCATGTGGCACTGGGTTTTGGCACATAGAGAATGCATGAATTCTGAGGTTGAGGCAGCTTCTACTCTGGTATCAGAAGAATGCCTGGGGGGCTAGGAAGTGTACTCCTGAGAGGACAGTGTATGGAGCTATGAATGTGAAACCAAAAGGGCAGTGGAGAACCCAGAAGTCTGAAAAAGCTAGGAGCATGGATCATCTAAGGAAAACTACAAAGATTGAGAACAGTAAGCCTAAGAGAAGGTAAAACCCCTGGAAGTGCCATCAGGGTGGATTCAGTCAGGTCTTTTGGAGCTTGCAACTATACTGATCCAGGTGCTGAGTGTGGAACTGAAGGACTTAATGTTTGTCCTGCTGGATTTTGGACTTTCTTTGATCCCAATATTTTGTATCCCATTTGTACCCTTTAGAATGGTAATGCTTATCTTGTACAATTGTATTTTGGAAGTGTTTAACTTTGTTTTCGTTTTTACAAGGGCTTGCAGGTGAGAGTTTGCCTTAGACCTGAAGAGACTTGGGACTCAAACTTGTCAGCAATGCTGAAACTGTTAGGACTTTGGTGACTGACTCATGGAGATGGACTAAATGTCTTTTGAATAAAGGATGTGGGCCATGCCCAGTGACCTCCAAGTGTCTCATAGGGGCTTGAATTCAGTCCTGGAAGCTGAACATGCATGAGTTGAATCCCAGGGCACAGGGAAGCTTTGCAACATCACTCCATGGTAATAAGACCATGCCCAGCATCCCAAATCGATGGAAGATGCATAGGAAATCTCCACAGGCCTAACCAGGCCATGCCTAATGACCTCCAAGTGTCTAGCAGGGGCCTGAATTCAGTCCAGGGAGCCGATCGATTGTGTACCAGTTGAATCCCAGTGCACAGGGAAGCTTTGCAACATCCCTTAAAGGTGGTAAGACCACATCCAGTGTCAAAAATCATCAGAGAATGCATGGAAATCCCCACAGGCCTAACTGGGCCACTCCCAGTGACCTCCAAGTGGCTAGCAGTTGCCTGCATTCTGCCCTGGCAGCCAAAAGTGGGTCAGGTGATTTCCAGCACACAGGGGAAGCTTTGGAACATCATTCAAAACCCAGAAATATAGGAAAAGCAAATGCCATCTCAAACTTCCAGCCCAATGGAAGCAAGCCTAGGAGACATGGGCACAGAAGAAAATGTAATCTATACACCTGAAATTCCTGAAATGATAACAACTGAAGTAAAGCAACAACTCTGGGAAGCTATAAAAGAACTCAGATCAGAAATAATCTCCAAGATAAAAGAAGAAATGATAATTGTAATGAAAGAAATGCTGAACACATCTAAAGAAGAAATAGTTAAAAATTAGAGGAGCAGTGCACAAAGATGGAAACCCTTAATGAACAATATAAGAAACAAACAGAATGCATGAAACATCAAAGAGATACACAGGAAATCAAAAATTCAATCAAAAGTTGGCAAAACCACCTCAGTGAAGGTGAAGATAGAATTTCAGACCTTGAAGACAAGATTGCAGCTGGTGAACAGGAAAGGAAAAATCTTTTAAAAATAACAAGAAATCAGGAAATAACAATTCAACAGCTGCAAGATAATACAAAGAAAAACAACATAAGATTGATAGGTATAAAGAAAGAAGGTGACAACAGAAATGATATCAAGAGGCTATTTACAGAAGTAATAGCTGAAAATTTCCCAAACATAAGAATTGAAACCAAGATACAGATCAGTGAAGCATATAGAACTCCAAATAACCATAACCAAAATAAAACTATACCCAGGCATATAATAATCAACATCCCAGAAATCCACCACAAGAACAGAATATAAGAAAGCTGCTAGAGAGAAGAGACAGATCACCTATAAAGGAAAACCTATCAGAATCATAGCAGACTTCTCAATACAAAAAATGAGGTCAAGAAGAGCATGGAGTGAAGTATTTTAGATCCTAAAGGAAAATGACTTCCAACCCAGATGGATGTACCCTGCAAAACTGTCCTTCAAAATGGATGGAGAAATAAGATACCTTCAAGACAAAGAACAGCTGAAGAATTTCATGACCACCAAACCAACTCTGCAAAGAATACTGGAAGACATTCTAGACACACACATGAAAAAACCACTAAGCAAGGCAGACAAACAGAGTGGAAAGATAAAGAATCAATAGCAGAAAGATAACAATTTAAAAATAAACCAATATATATCAGTTATAACCATTAATGTAAATGGCCTCAATTCACCAATTGAAAGAAACAGATTGGCTTAATAGATCAAGAAACAACATCCAAAAATATGCTGTCTAAAAGAAACCCATCTAACCCAAAAGCAAACTCAGAATGAAAGTTAGAGGATGGAAAACAATACTCCATGCAACAGGATCTGCCCCCAAAAAGCAGGGGTAGCTATCCTGGTTTCAGACAATGTGAACTTGAAACCAAGAATGATCCAAAGAGATAAAGAAGGTCACTACATACTACTTAGGGGAAAACTTCAAGAGGAAGAGATAACAAACTTAAATATATATGCATTAAATTCAGGATCATCCAGCTAGACAAAACAAATGTTAACAGAAATGAAAAATCAAATAAGCAATAACACAATTATAACAGGAGACCTTAACACACCATTGACACAAATGGACAGATCAACTAGAGAGAAAATCAGCAAAGAAATAAAACTGAATCACATCTGTGAACACATTGACTTGGTGGATGTACACATAGTGTTCCATCCAACATCAGAATATACATTCTTCTCAACAGCATATGGAATGTTCTCTAAAACAGACCATATACTACCCTACAGAACATGCTTAAGTAGATGCAAAAGAACTGAAAGTATCCCATGCATGTTAGCAGATCATAGCTCCATGAAACTAGAAATTAATGACAAAAGAAACTGCAAAAACTCCACAAACATATGGAAATTGAATGATACACTCCTCAGCAATTAGCTGGTCACAGAGGAAATTAAAGAAGAAATTAAAGAATATCTACAGGCAAACAAAAACACAAATACATCTTACAGGAACCTGTGGGACACAATGAAAGCAGTCCTCAGAGGAAAATTTACTGCGGTGAATTCCCACATCGGGAAAATAGAACCAACACAAATAAACAACCTGATGCTACACCTCAAATATCTAGAAAAGGAAAAGCAAGTTAAGCCCAAAACCAAAAGAAGGGAGGAAATTATAAAGGTCAAAGCAGAAATCAATGCAATAGAGACTAAGAAAACAACGCAAAGAATCAATGAATCAAAGAGTTGGTTCTTTGAAAGAATAAATAAAATTGATAAGCCCCTAACCAACCTTATTTAAAAAAGGAAAGGAAAAACTCAAATTCATGCAATAAGGAATGAAAAGGGTGAAATCACTACAGAACCTGTGGAAATAGAGATGCTCATCAATACCTATTTCAAAAACCTCTACTCTCATAGGTTCAATAACACAGAAGAAATGAGCACATTCCTAGAAACATATGAACTACAAAAGCTGGGTCAAGAAGGTGTAAAACTGCTGAATAACCCAGTTTAAATTAACAAAATTGAAAATGTAATTAAATCCTTACCAATAAAGAAAAGCCCAGGTCCAGAAAGATGCACTGCAGAATTCTACAAGAAATTCAAAGAAGATTTAGTGTCAAAACTCCTCAAACTCTTCAATGAAATTCAAAGGGAAGTATTTCTCCCTAACTATTTTCTGGAAGCAAATATCACTCTAATACCAAAATCTGAGAAAGATCCAACCAAAAAAGAGACTGCAAGCCAAATTCCCCAATGAATATAGATGCAAAAATTCTCAATAAAATATTGACAAACAGAATGCAGCAAATCATCAAGAAGGTTATTCACCAAGACCAAGTGGGATTCATCCCAGGATTTCAGGGATGATTCAACATAGGCAAATCAATAAATGTAATCAACCATATCAACAGAGCCAAAAATAAGAACCACATCATCATTTCTATAGATGCAGAAAAAGCTTTTGATAACGATCAGCACTTATTCATGATAAGAACCTTACAAAAAATTGGAATAGATGGCCTTTACTTCAATATGATAACAGCCATCTATGACAAGCCAACAGCCAGCATCATATTAAGCAGCCAAAAACTAAAAACCTTTACCCTAAAATCAGGAAAAAGACGAGGATGTCCATTAGCACCACTCCTATTCAATATAGTGCTAGAAATACTAGCCAAAACAATTAGACAAGAGAGAGAAATAAAAGGAGTAAGGATAGGAAAAGAGGAAGTTAAATTATTATTTGCAGATGACATGATACTCTACATAGAAGACCAAAACTCCATGGACAGACTCCTAGGTATAATAAATAAATTCAGTAATGTAGATGGATACAAAGTTAACACTGAAAAATCAATAGCATTCCTACACACTAACAAAATAATCACTCAGAGAGAAATAAGTGAAGCCACACCCTTTACAATAGCATCCAAGAAAATGAAATACTTGGGAATTAGTCTAACAAAAGAAGTAAAAGATCTATTCAGGGAAAATTATAATACACTGAAGAATAAATCAAAGTAGACCTCAGAAAATGGAAAGACATCCCTTGTTCATAGATAGAAAGAACAAGCATTGTGAAAATGGCCATTCCCCAAATATTGTTATACAGATTTTTATGCAATCCCTATCAAAGTACCACTAGCATACCTCATAGATCTAGAGAAATCACTCTTAAAATATATCTGGAACTAGAAGAGACCTAGAATAGCAAAGGCAATTCTAAGCAGCAAAGGCAAGGCAGGAGGAATCCCAATCCCTGACTTGAAGTTGTACTACAAAGCTACTGTAATAAAATCAGCATGGTACTGGAATAAAAACAGACCTGAAGATCAATGCAACAGATTGGAAGGTACAACCACAATTAGAAACACACTCAGCAACTTTATCTTTGACAAAGGGGCCAAACACATCCACTGGAAGAAAGATAGTCTCTTTAATAAATGGTGCTGGAAAAATTGGCTCTCCATATGATGAAAACTAAAATTAGACCCATGCTTGTCACCATGTGCTAAATTAAACTCTAAATGGATCAAAGATCTAAATATTAAAATAGAAACACTAAATTTGTTGGAATACAAAGTAGGTAGAAATCTTAAAGACATAGGAGTAGGTAGAGAATTCATGAATAAGAATCAAATCTCACAGGAAATACTTCCCAGAATCAATAACTAGGATCATGTCCTATTAAAGAGTTTTTGCATGTCAAAAGAAATCTCCAGCACAGTGAAAAGAAAACCCACAAATTGGAAAAAAAATCTTAGTGAACTGTGCCTCAGACAAAGGATTTCTGTCTTGAACATATGAAGAATTAAAAAAAAAATCAGATCCCCAAAATTCAAAGACCCATTCCAAAAATGGGCATCTGACATGAATATACAGTTCTCAGATGAAGAAATACAAATGGCAAATAAATACATGAAAAAGTGTTCAGCATCATTGGTCATTAGAGAAATGCAAATTAAAACCACACTGAGATTCCATCTCACTCCAGAAAGAATAGCCAGGATAAAGAAAACTACCAACAACAAACAGTGGAGAGGCTGCATGGAAAAAGGAACCCTTCTGCACTGTTGGTGGGAGAGCAGACTGGTGCAATCACTGTGCAGGTCAGTCTACAGGTTCCTCAAAAAACTGGGTTGGAAGTCCCATTTGACCCAGCTATTCCACTTCTAGTCATATTCCCAAAAGAACTGAAAACATCATACCACAGTGATATATGTGCACCCATTTTTATAGCAGCACAATTTGTAATAGCTAGATCTATGAAACAACCTAAATGCCCATCAACTGAGGAATGGATAAAAAAGATGTGATACTTTTACACAATAGAGTACTACTCAGCTATAAAAATGATCACATTGAGATATTTGTAAGTAAATGGATGCAACTTGAGACTATACTCATAAGTGAAATAAATCAAACTCACATGTGTAAATACCATATAGTCTGTCTAGTATAAGAAATGGTAAGAATACATAAGACACAAAAAACTCAATAAATACAGTGAAAGGATAAGTATCTGCTTAAAGGGAAAAAATAACATGTCAGGGAAAATGAGGAAAAGGAAAAAGGAAAGGAAAAGAAAAAATATCTAAAGTATATAAACACAATTAAGATAGCTAAGATGATTGTGCTTCAAATTCTATAAGTTCTTGGAACGAAATCACTAACTTTCATAGGATTTGAACAACTGTTCTTATTATTGTATGGTGATCTGTGGAACTCTTGAAGATCATTATATAAAATAAAAACTCTAGTTATGCTCCTACCACCTTGTTTTGAAGGCCTATATTGTCAGTGTTTTGGGCTCTTTGCTATTGTTATTTATTCATCTTTTTTGTTTCGTGTTTTTCTAGGAATGCATTTTATTTTGTTTTGTTTTACCCTCTAATATAGAAAGGATAGGTATACACATAGAGACTCATATATGTGTAGAACTTCTAAATAGTTTATGAGAATTGATTATGTAATGCACAATGAAGTGAACAGTTATTCTGAAGAAAAAGAGACACTATGGTACTCAGTGCTGATTCTGTAGCATCATGGTGGGGAATCCAGCAATACTATAATTCTTTGTTCAGAGTGATTTTAGTCATTTTGTGTTGCTTAGTTTCAACATACATGAAGGTATGGACAGCTATTTTGAAGAGACATTATGGCATCCATTGTTTATTTCCCTATTGTCTGGTGTTGAAGGCCTAAAATGTCTTCATCATCCTGTTCTGATCAGTTTAATACTATTTTGCTTTGTATGAATTCATTGTATGTGAAGATATGGACAGCTATTTAGAAGAAAATGAGAGACAATAGGATAGACAGTGATGATCTCCTGTTGTCTTGCTTTAAAATCTGTGCCTCTTACATTGTTTTCTTCTGATCTGCCTTGTTATGTTTTGTTATGTTTAGTTTTACCCTCTTTAAAATAAAATTTAAAAAGAAATAAATAGAAGATGTGCATGAGTCTTTGAGGGACCGGGGTGGAATGTTATGGTTTTTGTCTGGGTGGCACCCCTAAGCCTTACGCAGTCATGCAGTAGGCTGAATCTAGTGTCTGTGATTGGTTCATTTTCTAGTGCTGGGATTGGTGGCATGAGTACTGCACAATATAAGTGAGGGAAGGAAGCATGCTTTTTCCCTCTTTTGTCCTGTTTGTAATAGCCATAAACAGCTGCCTGTTGCCAAGCCACCCTGCCTTGGAGCCAACTGAATATGGACTGAAACTTCCAAAAACTGTAAAAAATTAACCTTTTCTTCCTTAATTTTGGGCATCAGGTATTTTTGTCTCAACAACAAGTGAAAATTAACCAAGTAACGTACAAAAATTCCCTCACAACCAAAACTGCTTTCAAAATGTCTCCAAAAAACATCATAAACACAGGTAGGCACTGTATCCCACTGATCTATCTTCATCCTCTGGGACTCCTCCACATCTCTTTGCCTGCTGCAATATTGGTTTGTATCATGTACAAATGGAACATATGCATGTCTCCTTGTACACTGGACTAGCACCTGCACTCTAGGACTCCTAACACCCTCAATGACAATTAACTCATATGATTTCATTGAGGCATCCCTTTTAAATACAGTACATAATAACCTCCACCCCAGAAAAACTAGGCCTGCCCACTTGCTTGTCTGTATAAGAAAAGGCATTTTCTTGGCTACAGACTGTGGAGGAATGAGCCTGGGCCTACTTGTGCACTCCACACAGCTACAGCTACATTGCCAACTGTCTTGAGAACTCACACAACAGATTGAAGAAGTCACTGTCTGAGTCCAGACGTTACAAACTCAGCGTAGCTGCAATCACTCTCCAAAACTTCCTAATGTTTGATATTTTGACAGCTGACAAGGGGGGAGCACATGTGCAATGCTGGGAGAAAAATGCTATTATTTTGTTAATCAGATTCATTCAATCCAGGATGTGGGCCTTCACTACCAGAGAACTCCTCATCCTGGCCAAGACCCCCGGTACCAACGTCTACATAAGCCTAACTCATTATCCCAATGATTGCAACAGCCCCTACTACAATTCACCTTGTCAACAGAAAACAGTTTGAGTTGTCACCTCATAGCCAATGAAAGACTGGAATGATGGGTTCTACTCCTTTGGGACTCTGACAGGTTTGACATGGTGCTAAGCCCCAAATAACAGTATTTCTCTCTTACACTAACTTCTGCATTCTTCTAGTCCCAAAATAAACTTCCCTCTCCCCTTTTATGTGCATGCCAAAGGTCCTCCAGTCCTCTCGCAACACAATGGCTTGTCCACTCACATAGTCTCTAACCCATCCCAATCACATGAAAGCAGCTCCACAGCTTTGTTTACTTTGAGGGTCCTTGCAGTCTCCTTCAGCCCTCTCATGCGGCCCTCTCATATGAACAATAAAGGCTTTTTTCCTATCTCTGTTTGTGTCTCTTAACTGCACCAAAAAACCTAAATGTCCTCAATCCCTTCCACCAAGCAGTGCCTGCAGAGTGACTATTTTGATCTTTCTGCTCATTTCCTTCTTCACTCCTGTGCAAGACTAGAGCATCAAAGCCCCCATCTTTGCACATCTTCAATCTATGGTTGCATTCTTCAGCTGGATGATTCAGTTCTTCCCTCATATGACTTCTCATATGATGCTCCCCATGAACATCATAGGATTTTTCTCTCCATAAATAATGAGGAAAAGGGACACAAATGAGCACTGAGGGTTGGTCATAGCAGGAACTAAACAGCACTACATGGCCAGGAGAGGATGGGAACAGGACATTTTGAGAATGAGATGGGTGATGGCAAAGTAGAATGGTACAGTCAAGAAACAAAAGCAGAAAGAATGAGAAAAATTATTGCTTGATGGCTGAATATCTGGAATAACACACCATGCACATGTACATATTGTTTTTTCAATTCTTTTTTTTTAAATTTTTATTTGAAAGAGAATAAAACAAAAGAGGGCAGTACAGAGCAGATCAGAACAGGACAACATAGTCAACACAGTACTTTACATTAAGACAACTGGACATCAACAGTAGCTAACACCGTATCTCTTATTCTGCTATAGTTGAGCATAGTTTCAAATACAATAATATGAAACATAGCACAATAGTATAAAGCCATGCATAGAGTGAAAGAATTATGGGATGTTTTTTCAATTCTTTAAAAATGGTCCATTATTTGTGAATAATGAAAGTTAGTAATACTATTATTAATCACACTGAAGTAAAATAACTAAAAAATGTCAAAAGTCATTGGAAGTTATAAATTATAAGTACTCAGATAAAAAAGCAGAATGGTTTCTCTAGAGACCAGAGAAGACTTGATGCTTTAGGTCAGGATATAGCTGGCAAGTTTAGTTTCAATCAAAGAATAACTTCAAATAATAATGAATATTTTCAAATATTAATGATTAAAAATATATAGGAGAGAGAAAAAGACAGAAAGAGAAAGAGAGAGACAGAGAAAAAAACCATACAATTGGCTAATTAACATTCTTATTCCAGATCAAACTTGTAAATAGTACTGTTCTTCCAAGAATTAAATCAGCTGCACTATAGGTAACTTTGGAATTCAGAGGTGCCACGGTTTCTCACTCTGTGTTGATGGAACTGGGCAGCATTAACCTTTTCACTTGCACTAACAAAGACAAGTGAAGACAAGATTTGTTAAGACTCCTCTAAGTGTATGTTTTGTTTTGTTTTGTTTTGTTTGCCCAAGGCCTTCTACAATTATCCCATGCTTCAGAACTAATATTTCCACCAGTTCACCGATGTTGTTTCTGCACTATTTCTGCAAAATGACAATCTCATGAACTAATTGTTTTTGCAAAACAAGTATTTTAAGGAGATAAAATAGTACAGTAATATGATATTAAGCAAATCTTTGTCTTTTGCAAATATGTTGGCTTTATCCAAAATATATTTACACCACCCCTTTATCTTTGAAATAAAACAACACTCTGTTGCTTAAAGCAGCAACATTGACTACTTTTCTGGCCTGAATTTAAAAGATCAGATTTCTTTTTGTTTCTCACTTTGTATATTTCATTGAAATATAGAAATCTACTGGTACTTTTGTAAGTGAAAACACTGTTAAAATGTTTATTTCTTCAATCACATTTAAAATTTAAAAAATATAAATATAAGCACATAAAATACATGTATGGATAGGTCTTGTTTCATACTAAAATTATGCAAATAGCTAACATCAATATTCAACTATCTTAGAAATCAAAATACATATGTATCTTCTTTGCTGTTAACCAATAATCTGATCATTGCAGGAGGATAGAAATTTATATTTCATGATAATCTATAGAATGGAATTGTCTTGACAATAAGAAGGTATGATTGGAACAATATAACTGGAAGATAAAATCCAGTAAGTGTAAGTGGGTAAAATTTATTTGACTATAGTTGCCACATTCCTTGACTTTAATGGTTGATCCATTGTTGTCAACTTGAGAAGTTTAGAAATTTAAGTAAATGGCTCAGCAATGGGCCAGCATCTTCACTTTGTAAACATCCTGATCGTGTGCAAGTGCAGGGCACAGAGATGATGTGACTGCTGTACTCGCCTGCATACAGGGTAGGTAGCCTGCACACAGGAAGAGTCTTGCTCTCCGTTTTCACTCTTTCTGCTTTCACTGTCTTTCACTAACACGAACTGTTGCCCCTTGCCATGTGCCACCCTGCCTTGAAGCCAGGTTATTATGGAATGAAACCTCTAAAAATTGTGAACTACATAAACCTTTCTACCTTTAACTTTGGTTGTTGGGTATTCTGTCTCAGCAACGAGAGTAAGCTAACTGAGACATTGACTATAGACAAAAATTGTAGGACCCAAAGGTAAGCTTCTATAAAAATAATCCCATCCAAATAAGAATGAATGTTAATGAGTGTCCAAACTTCAGTTGAAAGAATTAAACAAATATCAAATAGTGTAATTTAAGAGGAGCATTATCTGATTCTACTGTACACAGGGAAAGACACTTCATACAATGAGAACTTTTTTTTTAATTTAAAAGAGAATAAAACAAAAGGGGGCAGTACAGAGCAGATCAGAAGAGGACAACATAGGCAACACAGTACTTTACATTAATTCAACTGGACATCAACAGTACCTAACACCATATCTCTTACACTGCTATAGTTGAGCATAGTTTCAATTACAATAATATCAAACATAACACAATAGTATAAAGCCATGTATATAGTGAAAGAATTCCAGGGCTTTCTGAACCAAATAACAGAAAATGATCAATGGGTATTATAATATCTCATTTTTGATAAAAAAGAAAAATATTTGTTTGAACTATCACACATATTCAAATTCCAATGAGACACAATGTGGTAGATAGAACCAAGGGTAATAGAACAAAAAAAAAAGCATGGTAGGACTTCTAACAAGGATAATATTAAATCAGCAATAGCTGTCATAATGTTTTCTTCAAAACAGCTGTTCATATCATCACATATGATATAGTCAAACAAAACAGGATAACACCATTCCAACTGATGATTTAAAACTTTGAAAGACTTTGAAGCTATGAGATGGGGCCTCATGCTTACCATAAAGTCTTATATACTCTTATCAAATCTCATAT
>PVJX010036316.1:0-17691 GCA_004027295.1 Dolichotis patagonum
AGGTCAGAAGTGTCATTCCCCTATATCATAAGTACATGTGAAGAAACCAAGAATGTCTGTATTTTTAAATAATCTGCTGTAATGCAGGAGTGTGAACTTTAGTCAAAGCCCATCTCTCAGTTCTATAACCTATTAGGGCTCCCCCGCTCACTGAATGACTTCCTCCTGTATAATTACACTATCTGCACTTTTTTTTTTTTGCTCATGACTTGAGCCTATTTTGAGTTACAAACTCATGTGTTCTCAGAAGATTCTTGTGCTGAGGTTCATAGCAGCCAGCAGCTTATCCTACACTGGAAGATGTATTGTTTTATTTTTTGTGTATTAAATTAATTACAACAGTTGGCCAATATCCTACTAAGTTGATGGGAAATTTAATTTCTTTCTTTTTTTTTTTTTTTTTTTTGGTAGTGCTGAGGATTTAATCCAGAATCTTGGGCATGGTAGGCAAGTGCTCTTCCATTGAGTTACCTTTTTATTTTTTTGTCTTTGTTTTTGTAGGAAGGGAACTTTCCTACCCCCTTCTGGATTTCATCAGAATTGAGGAAGTATATGAGATTTTGAGGGATGATAGAAAATGCCTATAGACTTCAGTTCCCCTTGGTAGTGCCTGATACGCTCTTTGCTGAAATCTGTAAGATGTCTTGAATAATCTTGCTTATTGCTAAAACTGGAGATACTGATGCCCAGAGACCCGCCTTCCACTCTAAAGTGCTTCCAGGGTGTTAGTGCTACTGGACATTTGGTGTTGGTCTCAGTCTCGCCCAATACCGAGATTCTCTGAATCCAAAACAAAAAACGAGGACACACAGAATTGTAATACAGAGACTTATTATTAAAGGAAAGTACACTTCTCAACGTGAGGGTGAGCTGATGAGAAAATTCAAGAGCAAGTTTGACTCAGAGTGGTCCAATATGCTTTAGGGTTTGAGGTTCCTATTGGGACATTTCCTGGATTTGGGGCTGTGGGGTGGCACCTAAAGGACTCTGTCCTGTTAACTGAAAGTCTCCATCCTCATTTTGGGAGGGGGTGTCTTTGACTCTATATGGGCCTGGACAGAAAGCCCACAGGGGAGGGAGCTAAACTAATGCTATTATAATAAGCAAAGGGTTGGTTATCATCTGGCACAGAAGCAGGTGAGGACACACATTCCTCAGGCTCGTTCTGGAGGTCAAGGAGATTTGATAAGGGGAGAAGCATAAGTTTTGGGCTCATAGCAGGATATTAAGGTGATACAGTAAGGGCAGGACCATATTTCTTAGGATGTTAAGGACAGCGTTTGTGACCCTACCAGCGTTTGTGTTGCCTCCCACACTTTCTATCTCCTGCCTCAGTAGGGCAAGGTCCTTTCCACAAAAGCTATCAAAACCAGCCCCTCTTCCTTTGGATTGCCGCACACAAATCCTGCCTCCCCACCCTCCCTGATTCCCGGACTCCGCAATTTCTTCACCCAGTTAGGTGTCTGAGAAACAAAACTAAAACAAAGGCCAGGATACGTTGTGCTGAACCAACTTCTTTAGTCCCTGAGACAAAGACTAGAGTCTTACCAAAGGAAATGAGGGAGGGAAAACACACTCAGAAAAAAATCCTGAAGGCTAGTCTTCTTTCTCTAAAGTGGCAAAAGCAAGACACAAATTAATGGCTTTTTGAAAAATTGTCCTGCTACGACTCAACAGAATAAGAACTGGCCAGCGCCTTAGCAGTGTGTTATCTGGTAGTAGTGCAAACACAAACTAATCCCTCTAAAAGAGCTGAGTGTGGCAAATAATCAAAAAAGTGAAAATTCTATGGAAGTGAAAACAAAGAAACAATTCTATGAAGTACAAAGATGGAAAAATTCCTTTTCACTGGGGCAAGCTCTGAAAAAAATAGGTATTTGAGGGACTGGGGATACAGCTGAATAGTAGAACATGTATGCGTGCACTTGCGTGTGTGCACACACACACAGACACTCAAATTAAAATTGGTATTTCAGCTGGGCCTTGGAGAGGAGTTGCTATTTCTGTAGAAGACAAGTAAGCTGCAGCAGAGTACATTTTAGGCAGGAGGTGTGAGAACGAAGCCAGGGATATGGGAAAACGTTACCTGCCCAGAGCACAGGGATTCCTAAGAACTGAAGAGAAGCTGGGTCAGGTGGTACACACCTGTCATCCCAGAACTCTGGGAGGTTGAGGTAGGAGTATCACAAATTGGAGCCCAGCCAGGGCAATTTATGATTTAATGAGACTCTGTCTTAAAAAAAAAATTAGAAAGGGCTATGGATGTAGCTTAGTGGAAATGCCCTGCGTTTAATTTCTAGCACTGAAAGGAAAAACTGGATAAGAAAACCTGGCTCACTTTGGGACTGGAAGGGGGTGGAGTGATTACACAGATGTGACTTTTCCCCAGCAGGAGCTAGATGCAGTCTTAACAGAACTAATTAGTCATAGAGACTTAAGAACAATCAGTGGGAGGAATTTGAGTAACTCACAATGACAATGCAAAGCCTGTGCTGACTGACAGGGTACAGTTTGGAGAGCAGGCCCTCCTTAAGAGAAATGTCTGACCTCAAGCACTTAGTGAGTTTGTCTGTTTTCTTTATCACACGAGGGTATTTGACATATTTTTTCTCAGTCTCTAGCCCTAGCTAGATTCCAGAACCTTCGGGATATCTCACCTGTGTCTTGTTATGCAGCTTTAATTCTAGTGGGAGAGTTTTGACACAGGGGACCGACAGAGGATGTTTAGGTGCTTGGGCTTTCTTTATATCATATCCATGAGTTTATCTATAAAAGTTCTCTTTCTTTCTTAGAGGTGATGGCAGTGTTTCTATAAATTTTTTGAGTGAGAGCAGAAAATGAAAATCAGCTAGACTTGCGTTTTACAAATTGGTATCACAGGGGTAAAAAGGTAGTGATGACTTGGTTGCTATGCTCTTTCATCTCATTCCTCCATTCATTCACTTAACAGATACCCATAGAGCTTCCATGTAATGGAAATCTGATTTTCTCTATCCCCTTTTTTGTAGCAGAATCTTTGCTTTCCTCAGTGCTCCCAACCTGCACTACAAATCCTTTTGATTTGGTGGAACTGGTTCCAGCCTTGAGTCCAGAAACAAACATGTGACGTGGGTTAGCCAGACCTCACACCCTAATGACCAGAGTGAATGTGTCACCAAGGGGCATGTGATGCAACCAGAGAGCATCTATCTGAATTCTTGAGCAGCTATGGAAAGATTGCAAAGAAAAAGACCGATTATCTTGTCAAAATTGAAACTGAAAGTTCATGTTACAAGCTTGAAGATGGAGGGGGTCATCCTAACCAAAAGGGCAGACTTTAGAGGGAAGAAGTGTGAGGAGCAAAATAGAGTGCACAAGACTGTTCAAATCTCTTTGTCTACTCTGGCCTGATTACCCTCTGGACTTTGCAGTGACATGAGCTTGTGTTTTATTAAGGTCAGTTTGGGTCACATTTGGTTACTTTCAACTGAGTGTGTCCAAACTGAAGCAACTTGGAATACTGGCCTGATGTCATGGAGTATAGCTATGAACACAGCCCCAGAGTTTATTATTTCTGCCCTGTAAAGTAAGTCAGAATAAATTACAGAACAGTCCCAGCCTTTGCCATGATGTAATAATTAGCTGGATCTGCTCGGGAAAAAACAAAACTATCCTGTTTCATCCAGCCTGAGTATTTCATGCATATTTTTTAAGCTATGAAGTCAGAAACCCAGCTGACAGATTTCAGATGGAAAGCCACAGAGTCACTGTTTTATTGGCCACATTCTTGGCTTCTCGTCTCTGCTTATCACATGTCCTGGGCAGAACTGATGTCTGTTTCTGTTTCTTTCATACCTAGTTGTGCATTCTTGGGCAAAATATTTCATCTATGTGTTCATAAATGTTCTCATTGCTAAAATGGGGTGAAAGAAATATGTGCTGCCTTACTTGAAAGGATCTGTTTCGCTGATGTGATAACACACACATGATAGACAGACAGAGACAGAGAGAGATTTAAAATTGTAAAGTCTAATATAAATGAAAGGATAAAAATTCAGATTTGTGTGTGTGTGTGTGTGTGGTACTGGGAATTAAACCCAGGGCCTTCACACTGAGCTGTATCCCCAGCCATTTAAATTTGTTTTGTTTTGTTTTGTTTTGTTTTGTTTTAAGACAGTCTCCAGTAGGGTTTGAACTTGTGATCCTCCTGCCTCAGCCTCTCGTGAATGCTGGAATTATAGAAGTATGCCACCATGCCTGGCTAAAAATATAGATTTAAATAATCTAAGCAAAGTGTATCTTTTCTTTGAATTGACTGATAACCTTATACATGGTGATCTGCTGGCAAATGTTTAACAACCTTTTCTGGAGGAAAAACATATCCCAATTGATAATGTTGACTAGTTTCCATGGTATAAATACCACCAACATGACCAATTTTAATGCACCAATTGCTTGTTGCAATCACCTTTTGTGGAGTATACCCATATATGGGCCTGCCTCAACACAGCATAGTTCAGATACACTGGCCAACCTTACCTGCCTCTGATTCTTCATTTATCAAAACACCTGTTTGACTAAATCCTCATTCGAGCACATTTCATCCTCATGATTTCAAGAGTATCATTGTGTGGTAGTTATCAGTCAGATGAATCCTGTATAAGGTCATTATAATCACATGGCTTTTTGAGCATTTCCCTTTGACATTCCTGAAAGGGTTCTTGGCGTTGAAGCTAAATCGATCTTCAGTTGCATTAGATTACCTTCCAGTTCTTTAATATTTCTACACCTTATTTGCAAGGAAATACTCTGATTGTATGTGTAGGTAAACACAGTATATGTAATTCTAGTAGAGGGCATTCAGTTGCATGCATTTTGAACAGATGACCACCACTTTCATGAGTTTGTAGAAGGTTTCTCAGGCAACTGAAGGACACTCAGGTCCTCACAGTTTCTTTAAGTCTCTTTGTGAATTATTCACAAAATAAACCAGAGGGGTGTAGCTCAGTGGTGGAACATCTGTCTGGCATGTGTCAGGGTCTGAATGTGATCCCCAGCATGTAAGTCAACCAACCAACCAACCAACCAACCACCAACAAAATGTCCCTCAGTGAGTAATACAAGGGTGTTTTCAAACAGTTCATAAAGCTATCATACCTTCACCAACTCTAAAAGCTTAATGATGAAACAAATGATCAAGAATACATTGACTATCCTGCTGACAGTAGAGTAAGATTCGACAAGAAGCTGACCATCACTGGATCTTACTAACACGTGGGCTTCCCTTGGACGTGTACGCTTGTGATGTGACAGCATCGGAGCTTGCATGACCTCAGTCAGCCAGTGAACAGGGGGGAGGTGGCTGAATGGCAGGTGGGAGGGTGTCAGGTGACAGCGTCTGCTCTAAAGGGGCTTTCAGGCAGGGGTAAGGAGCTGTGACTGCTGCTGCTATCTCACTTCCTGGGGCTTATCTTGCTTTCTGGCAATAAAGAAATATAGAAACTGATATTTGTAAAATGACACTATGTGTGTGGCATTCATTGCAGATTGTTTGTAATGGTAAAATGTTGGAAATGGCTATCAGAAAAAGTCCATCAGTACTGGTTAGCTAACTGCAGTACTTTCATATAACACAATACCATGTAGCCATCAAGCAAAAGAATGGAGTTGATTGGATTCTGATATGAAAAAAATTTATGAATGCACAACATTCACTTTATTTTTTTCTTTCTTTATTCTAAAGAGGGAAAAACAAAACACATACCAAAAAAAGAAGAAACAAAAGAGACAAACAATGGTAAAAAAAAAAAAACCCCAAACAATAATAATACAGGCTTTCAAAACAAGGTGGTAAGAATTTAACAAAAGTTGTTATTTTGCATAGCTTTCTTCAAAAGAGTTACTCAGATTACCCGATATAGACATGCAACATCGATCTAATCCTATAAATGTTAACTGTTTTGTTCCAAGAACTAATAGAATTAGTACTAAAATCATTTTAGCTATCTTAAGTATATATATACACAAATTTATATCTTTTTTCTTTTCTCTTCTTTCTTTTCTCCTTTTCCCTGAGATATTTTTCCCCTTTTAGCAGTTTCTTACCCTTTCGCAATATTTATTGAAAATTTTGGATCTTATTACTCTTTCAGTTTATTACACCGGGGAGAATAATATGATATTTACATGATTTATTTCACTTGTAAGTATGACCTCAAGTCACATCCATTTACCTATAAAAGCTTCAATGTGATCTTTCTTTATAGCTGAGTAATACTCTATACTATAAAAATACCACATCTTTTTTAAAATCCATTCCTCTGTAGATGGGCATTTGGGTTGTTTCCAAGATCTGGCTATTACAGCTTGTGCTGCTATAAACATGGGTGCACATATATCACTGTGGTGTGATGTTTGCAATTCTTGGAATATGCCCAGATGTGGGATAGCTGGGTCAAATGGGATTTCCAAAGTCAGCTTTTTGAGGAATCTCCAGACTGACCTCCACAGTGGTTGCACCAGTCTACACTCCCACCAACTGTGCAGAAGAGTTCCTTTTTCCTCACAGCATCTCCAGCATTTGTTATTGGTGTTTTCTTGATCCTGGCCATTCTTTCTGGAGTGAGATGGAATCTCAGTGTGGTTTTAATTTGCATTTCTCTAATGAGTAATGATGCTGAACATTTTTTCATATGTTTGTTTGCCACTTGTATTTCTTCAGCTGAGAAGTGAGTATTCATCTCAGATATCCATTTTTGAATTGGGTCTTTCAATTGTGGGGGCCTTATTTTTTAAATTCTTTATATGTTCTAAATAGAAGCCCTTTGTCTGAGGAATAGTTGACTAAGACATTTTCCCCAATTTGTGGGTTTTCTTTTCACTCTGTTAGAAATATCTTTTGACATGCAAAAATTTTTAAAAAGACAAGATCCTAGTTGTTGATTCTGGGAAGTATTTCCAGTGCAGTTTGAATTTTGTTCATGAATTCTCTGCCTATCCTTATGTCTTCAATGTTTCCACCTACATTGTCCTCCAGCATATTGTTTCCGTTTTAGTATTTAGATCTTTGATCAATTTTGACTTTAGTTGAGTGCATGATGATAGGCATGGGTCCAGTTTTAGTTTTCAGCATGTGAAAAGCCAGTTTTTCCAGCATCACTTATTAAAAAGGCTATCTTTCTTCCAGTGAACGTGGCCCCATAAGGTGGCTGAGTGTGTTTGTAGTTGTGATTATAACTTCTAATCTATTCTATTAATCTTTAGGTCTGTTTTTATTCTAGTACCATGCTGATTTTATCACAGTTAGCTTTGTAGTATAACTTCAAGTCAGGGATTGTGATGCCTCCTGCTTTGCCTTTATTGCCCAGAATTGCCTTTGCTATTCTAGGTCTCTTCTGGTTCCAGATGAATTTTAGAAATGGTTTCTCTAGATCTGTGAAGTATGCTAATGGTATTTTGATTGGAATTACATTAAATCTGTACAACAATTTTGGGAGAATGGCCATTTTCACAATGTTTGTTCTTCTATCCATGAACAAGTGATATTTCCATTTTCTGAGGTCCTCTTCGATTTCTTTTTTCAAGGTATTATAATTTTCCCTGAGTAGATCTTTTACTTCCCTTGTTAGATTGATTGCTATGTATTTCAATATTTTGGATGCTATTGTGAAGGATGTGGTTTTTTTTATGTCTCTCTCAGTGAGTTTATTGTTTGTGTACAGGAATGCTATTGATTTTTGAGTGTTGACTTTGTATCTAGCTATATTATTGAATTTGGTTATTACGTCTAGAAGTCTTTCAATGGAGTTTTAGGGTCTTCTATGTAGAGTATCATGTCATCTGCAAATAATGATAATTTAATTTCTTCCTTTCCTATTCTTATTCCTTTTATTTCTCTCTCTTGCCTAATTGCTCTGGCTAATGTTTCTAGAACTATATTGAATGGGAGTGGTGACAGTGGAGAACCTTGTCTTGTTCCTTATTTTAGAATGAAAGCTTTCAGTTTTTGGCCATTTAATATGATGTTGGCTGTTGGTTTGTCATAGATGGTTTTTATTAGATTGAGTAAAGATCATCTATTCCAATTTCCTGTAAGGTTCTTATGAATGAGTGTCAGACTTTATCAAAAGCTTTTTCTGCATCTATTGAAATGATCATGTGATTCTTATCTTTGACTCTATTGAGATGGTGTATTATGTTTATTGATTTGCATATATTGAACCAACCCCGCATTCCTGGGATGAATCTCTCTTGGTCGTGATGTATAATCTTCTTGATGACTTTCTGCATTTTGTTTGCCAGTATTTTATTGAGGATTTTTGCATCTAAGTTCATTGGGGAGATTGGCCTATACTTCTCTTTTTGGTTGGGTCTTTCTCTGGTTTTGGTACTAGGGTAATACTTGCTTCCAGGAATGAGTTAAAGAGAATTGCTTCCTTTCAATTTCTCTGAAGGGTTTGAGGAGTGTTGGCATTAAGTCTTCTTGAGTTGTAGAACTCAGCTGTGAATCCCTCAGGATCTGGGCTTTTCTTTGTTAGTAAGGTTGTAATTATATTTTCAATTTCATTAACTGAAATTGGATTATTCAGCAGTTTTACAACTTCTTGATTATATTTTGGCAATTCATATGTTTCTAGGAATCTATTAATTTCTTCTGTGTTATCAAACCTATGAGAGTAAAGATTTTTGAAGTAGGTACTGATGATCTGTATTTCCACAAAGTCTGTAGTGATTTTGCCCTTTTCATTCCTTATCACATGAATTTGAGTTTTTTCTTTCCTTTTTTAAAATAAGGTTGGCTAGGGGCTTATCAGCTTTATTTATTCTGTCAAGGAACCAGCTCTTTAATTCGTTTTCTTTGTATTGTTTTCTTAGTCTCAAATGTGTCAATTTCTGCTCTAATTTGGCTTCTTTTGGCTTTAGGCTTGACTTGCTTTTCTTTTTCTAGATGTTTGAGGTATAGCATCAGATTATTTATTTGTGTTTATTCTGTTTTCCTGACGTAGGGATTCACTGCAAATTTCCCTCTGACCAATGCATTCATTGCATCCCACAGGTTCCGGTAATTTGTATTTGCATATTTGTTTGCCACAAGATGTTGTTTAATTTCTTCTTTAATTCCCGCTGTGACCCATTGATTGCTCAGGAGTGTATTATTTAGTTTCCATGTATTTGTGGATTTTTTACAGTGTCTTTGTCATTAATTTCCAGTTTCATGGCCCTATGATCTGATGACATGCATGGGATAATTTCAATTCTTTTGCATTTACTTAAGCACGTTCTATGAGCTAGTATGTGGTATATTTTAGAGAATGTCCCATGTGAAGCTGAGAAGAATGAGTATTCTGATGTTGGGGAGCACTCTGTACATGTCTACTAAGTCTGTTTGTTCACAAGTTTGATTCAGTTCTATTATTTCTTTTCTGATCTTTTGGTCTAGCTGATTTGTCTCTTTGTATCAGTGGGGGAGCTAAGGTCTACCATTATAACTGTGTTATTATTTATTTGATTTTTCATGTATTAATTTTTTTATATAGCTGGGTGGTCCCAAATTTGGTGCATATATATTTGTTTGTTATCTCTTCCTCTTGAAGTTTTTCCCTAATCATATGTAGTGACTTGCTTTATGTCTTTTGATCATTCTTGGTTTGAAGTTCACACTGTCTGCAAACAGAATAGCTACCCCAGCTTTTTTTTGTGAGGGGGCTCCTGTTGCATGAAGTATTGTTTTCCATCCCTTGACTTTCAGTCTACAAATTTCCTTTTGGGTTAGGTGGGTTTCTTGTAGACAGCATACGGTTGGATGTTGTTTCTTGATCCATTCAGCCAGTCTGTTTCTTTTAAGTGGTGAATTGAGGCCATTTAATGTTTATAAATGATATATATTAGCTTTTTTTGTCATGCTATCTTTCTGCTGTTGGTTCTTCACCTTTCTCCTCTGTTTAATTGTTTACCCTGCTTGGTGGTTTTTTTTCTGTTGGTGTTCTTGAAGTTGTAATTATTTTTATGTCTATCTAGAATATCTTTCAGTATTATTTGTAGGGTTGGTTTGGTGGTCATGAAGTTCTTCAGCTGTTCTTTCTCATGGAAGTATCTTATTTCTCCATCAAGAATAGTTTTGCGTGATACATCAATTTGGGTTAGAAGTTGTTTTCCTTTAGGATTTGAAATACTTCACTCCATGCTCTTCTTGACTTCATTGTTTGTGTTGGGAAATCTGCTATAATTCTGATGGGCTTTCCTTTATAGGTGAGCTGTCTCTTCTCTATAACAGCTTTTAATATTCTGTTCTTATGTTGAATTTCTGGGATGTTGATTATTATATGTCTGGGTGTAAATTTATTTTGGTTATAGCTAATTGGAGTTTTATATACTTCACTTATCTGTGTGTCAGTTTCTTCTCCCATGTTTGGGAAATTTTCTGCTATTATTTGTGAGTATTCTTTTTATATCATTTGTGTTGTCACATTCTTTTTCATTCATACCTATTCATCTTATATTATTTTTCTTTGCATTGTCTTGCAACTGTTGTATTACTTCCTGATTCTTTAGTATTTTTAAAAGATTTTTCCTTTCCTGTTTACTAGCTGCAATCTTGTCTTTGACATCTGAAAGCCTATTTTCACATTCATTCAGGTAGTTATGCCAGCTTTAAATAGAATTTTTGGTTTCCTGGATATCTCTTTGAATCTATTTCATGCACTGTAATTCTTTCTTATATTGTTCATTCAAGGTTTCCATCCTTTTGCAGTGCTCTTCTATTTTTTTAACTGTCTTCTTTAGATGTGTTTAGCATTTCTTTCATTACATTTGTCATTTCTTGTTTTACCTGGGAGATTATTTAACTGATTTCCTTTACAGCTTCATGGAGTTGTTTCTTCATTTCAGTTGCTATCATTTCAGAAGTTTCAGGTGCGTGGCTTACACTTTCTTCTATGTCCATGTCTTCTAGGCTTGTTTGGGATGGGGCTAGGAGTCTGAGATTGCATTTTGCTCTTTGGTTTTGACATTTTCCTGTTTATCTGTAGGGAAGCCAAATGCAGAGTCTCAGTTGTTTCCTGGGTTGAGGATGGCTGCCTGTACTGGAGGGGGCTTCCCCAGCTGGGTGGGGGTCATTAGGCAGGTCTTACCAGGTACTGACAGCACTTAGAGGCTCCCAGAATGGGTGAAGTACACTGGGTGGACCTTCAGCATGCCCCACACAGAGCACTGAGGTTCCTCAGCTGATTGGGCTTGCTGGGCGGTGCCCTACCAGGTCCTAAGGGCCTCTAAGGCTGCACAGCTAGGTGGAGTACACTGTGTAGTCCTTCAGCTTGTGCCATGGAGCACACTGATGCTCCCTGGCTGCTTAGGATCACTAGGTGGGGCCCTACCAGGACCCAAGTGGTACACAGAAGCTCCCCAGCTACTTGGGGTCACTGGATGGGGCCCTACAAGGAGCCAAATGCCACACTAAGGCTCCCTGGTTGCTGGGGGTCGCTGGGAAGGACACTGCCAGGACCCAAAGGGCATACCAAGCCTCCTTGGCTGCTTGGGGTGGCTGGACAAGGCCTTACTAGGTTCCGAGTGGCGTAGCAAGGCTGTATGACTAGGGTGGAGTATGCCGTGCAGGCCTTCAACTCACGCCATGCAGCATACCAAAGCTCCCCCGCAACTTGGGGTCACTGGGCCACAACACTGACTTTAAAATGCAGCCCCAAGTCTAAAAAATAGGAGGAAAAAAGGATGGAAAAAATGAGGGAACACAGGAAATTGGTATGCTGGGCTGAGAGTGAAGCTCAGTGGCAGAGCACTGGTTTAGTACACACAAGGCTGTAAGTTCAATCTAAAGTACATCGGTGTTTTTAAAAAGTGGCACATTGGCTACTTTAGAAAAGGAAAATAAGCACCTGGAGATAGAAATGGAAGAGGATTTTATGCCATGTCTTCTGTATCCTTTGCATCTGTTATGACCAGTGTATCTTACCAATTCCAATACATGAGATAGGATAAAAAATATGGTTAATGTTTCAATGTTTAAAAATTATTACAGTAAAAGACCAACTGATATTAATCATCTTCAAAATACTTGCCTTCATGTTGAACACCCTTAATCCACTGTTCTTGTCACTTTGTGAACCAGTTCTGAAAGACTCTTTTGTAAATTAGTCAGCTTCCCCAATGTCTTGAATCAATTCAAAATGTCTACCTTTCATGATAATTTTGACACTATGGAAGAATCAGAAATCACACAGTGCCAGATCCATTGAACAAAATGGATGAGGACACAACACAATGATTTGTGAGTCTGCCACTACTTTAGATGCCATGCAACAGTAGCACTCACCATATTTTGATCACAATTTATAAAGATTCTCATGCAAGGGGAATTTTAGAACTGCTTCAGAAAGTGGCAAGAATGATGGGTTAATTGTGCTCAAAGTGAGGGGGAGGTACTTTAAGGGGGATTAATGGCAATATGTCTGTTAGCATAATAAATTTTTAAGAATCTAAACATTCATCATATGTTTTGATCACACCTGTACATATTCACACACTTTTTTTCCACATTTAAATTTTAGAAAAAACATTGTGGGAAAATATACATATTTATTTTAACTATTTGTGAATGTACAATTATGTAGAATTAATACCTTCACAGTGTTAACCCTAAATCTGCTAGAAGATAGAATAGATAAAAACTCTTGAAGACATTGGTGTAGGCAAAAACTTTATGAACAAAACCCAATTGTACAGGAACTATCAAAAGCATTGACAACTGGGTTCTCATCTTATTAAAAGGCTTTTACACAGCAAGAGAAACCACCAACAGAGTGAAGATAAAACCCATAGTGTGAGAAAAAATTTTGCCAGCTGTTCCTCAGATAAAGGACTAGCATCTAGAATATATAAAGAACTAAAAAAATCAGACTCCTCCAAATTTAAAGACCCAGTCCAAAAATGGGCATCTGATGAATATGCACTTCTTAGATGAAAAAGTAGAAACCACAAGTAAATATATGAAAAAATGTCAACATCATTGGTCATTGAAGAAATGCAAGTTAAAACAACACTGCAGTTCCATCTCACCCCAGAAAGAATCACTATTATTAAGAAATCGACCAATAACAAGTGCTGGTCAGGCTGTGGGGAGAAAGGAACACTTCTCCACTAGTGGTGGGAGGGTAGACTGGCGCAACCACTGTGCAAACCAGTGTGCGGATTCCTCAAAAGACTAGGACTAGAAGTTCCATTCAACCCAGCTATTCCATCTCTTAATATCTTCCCAAAAGAATTAAAAGCATCAAACTGCAGCAATATAATACACACCCATGTTTACTGCAGCATAGTTTGCAATAGCTAAATCTTGGAAACAGCCCAAATGACCATGAACTAAAGAATGGATAAAGAAAGTGTTTTTTTTTTTTTTATACAATGGAGTACTACTCTGCCATAAAGGACAAGCTTGAGACCTTTCTAGTTAAATGGATGAACCCTGAGGCCATACTGAACATATGAAACAGATATTGTGAAATAGGAAGAAAATGTTCAAATGGGGAGGGGGAACCTGGGATGGGAAAGTGGGAAAGGAAGGAAAGAAAAAAAATGATATGAAAAGAAGAAAAAAATGGAAACAAAGCTTTTGTAAATAAGCAAGGGAATAGGGGCTGATGGGAGGTTAGGGGAATGGGAAAAAAGAATCAAGTTATATCGTGTACAGGCACAAATTCCCTATAATGAATATGATCATTATGTATACCTAAAGTGTACCAATAAATTTGGTTAATTAAAATATGCAATTAAAAATAAATATCCTTAAAAAACTCAAACAAAAATACCTTCACATTGCTTGTCACCACTATCTTTACCCCAAACATTTCATCATTTCCACCAAAAACTCTATCCATTAAAGCATAACTCATTTCTCCTCCCACCAGCCCCTCGTAATCTCCATTCTATTTTCTCTCTATGAATTTGCCAATTCTAGGTGTCTCAAGTGTGTGAAATCATATATTTGTCCATGTCTTTTGTCACTCTCCTACATAAATTTTTCTCTAAAAGTATCTGAAAATTCAATAAATCGTTGGAAAGTCTGAAATTACTTTAGAAACACAGAAAACAGATCTTGTGAAATGTGTGGATTGCCTTGAACAAAGCAGCTCATTCCACTGATGTAGAATTGCATTGTAACCTTTAAACAGCTAACTGCCCCTGTGCTAATGCTCATTTAATCTCAGAAAAATGAAGTCAAATAGTCAATATTTCCCATCAGCTTTGGCTTGTGTTTCACCAGAACTCCTAATGGCCTTCAGCGAGCCCAAGACTACTTTTTGAGATTGTATGCAAATTTGTGCGTGTTATCTTTCTACAGAAACATTCTTTAACATGCAAAGATTTTCAGGGCAGCCCATGATCCAAAAGAAGGATACAAACCATTGCCAAAAATAGTGTAATAAATGCTGTTTTCTCCCATGAAACATACATGAGAGGCTTCTGTTCATCAACTAGTTTGTCTACGTCTATGATTAATGAATGCACAACAAAAGGTAAGTTTCTGACATAGGCTTTACTCACAAAGTTTGACTTAAAAAGTGATCTGAGAATTGCCATACATAATGAAAATAACATGGCATATTTGATTTGGTGGCTCAAAGAAAAAAATCAAGGTAGCTTAATACAAAGTTATTGTGTAAGGAGTTGAGGCTTTTTTCCACTTATTTTATAAATATTAAGCCCCCATGATGTGTCAACAGTAGTGCGAGGACTCAGAATACAGCAATCAGTGAAACCTTTTATCACAGGACTTGCGCCTTATTTGCATCTCAGCCCGATTTGAGCCCCAGTGCTGTCACTGCTTTACCGTGTGTGCAAACAGCTGGGTGACCCAAGCAAACACTGAGAGGAGATAGCACACGTCCTCCTGCAGGCCTGTGGGCATGGGCAGGAGCAGCAGGGCCCATCATAGAGGCTGAAGGACAGGGTAGGCAGCACTGCCCACGTGGCTGTCTGACCTCAGCCTGGGATTCACAGGGTCCTCAAATTTGTATTTTGCCATTCTTGCCATACATAGGATATTTATTACTTTGTGTGTTAATCATGCTATTTATGAAACATTTAAGCATCTCACCTAAAAATTTGTAACTATACCATAATTTTTTGTTTTAATATGGTAAAATACACAAAACATGGCCTGGGCTTCTTTTACGTTGTGTCACTGTTGCAACAAAACATCTGGGACAGTCAACCTAGAGGAGGAAAGATTTATTTTGTATTATGGCTTAAGAGTCCATGTAAACTGACTCCATTGCTATTGGTCTGTGGCAAGGTAGAAACGTGGCAGGAAGGTATGTTGGAGCAAAGTTACTTACCTCATAGTGGTGGGAAGCAAAGACAGAAGGGAAAAGCTACAGAAGGAGCCAGGGACAGAATATACCATTAGCAGCCATGCCCCATCGTAACCTGGTTCACCCCTGTAGGCCCCATCATCTAACAATCTCACTTAGCTAATGAACTCATGGATGGCTTAATCCACTTGATGTTAGAACCCTAATGATCTAGTTCTCTCCCAAAAGTCCATCAGCTGGCAGCCCAGCCTTCAGCACAATAAGCCTTTTGGGAGATGTTTTATATCCTGAAAAGCCCAAATACAACAGCAATGTTTTAGAGGATTGTTTGAAATCAAACTCAGATCTAAATCTTAGTTCTCTAATGTCTTGGTTGCACATCATTGCTAAGTTTCTTAACCATGCTCAATATGTCTACCTTTAGAGAAGAACTGCATCTCAGGATGGATTAGAACAAGAGCCTCCCCTATACCTAATTTAGGTGAGATTTAGATAAGACTTTTGAGTTGACACTATAATGGGAAGAGACATGATTAAGCATATGAGACACAGATATTATCCAATCATAAATAAGTCCCTTTCAGCGAAAGAGAGGAGACTGTATCAGAGTGATATAGTAAGGATTCAACCTGCCACTGCTGTCTTTAAAGCTAGGGGGAGGGGCAAACAGGAGGCTGGGAAACCAAAGCACGAGAGAACAAATTCAGAACTTACGGAACCTACAGAAAATGGAGCCCTCACAACGCATTGGTTTTCGCACTGTGTAACTGCTGAGACTTCTGACCTCAGAGCTGTTCGATACTAAATCTGCACTGAACTAAGCCACTAAGTACGCAGTAATACAGTAGCAGTGCAAAAACCCACAGTATCTGACCCATGAAGTCTGATTTGCAGAACTAAGTTAACAGAGCTGAACAACTAGTAACAACTGCCTACTATGTAGTAAGCATTCAATAAACATCAGTATCTTTTTCAAAGACGGGAAGAAACTAGTAAGTAAATAATTCTATAAAATAACAAACAACTAGGAACTATTTTTAAAAGACTATAGTGAAATTTCCAGAGAGAATACTGTGAGATTATAACAGATTATTTCTAATAAAACTGCCTACAATGCAGGCAGAAAACTCAAATATATATGGGGCTCTGTAGATAACATAATGAAAGAGGTGACTTAGGCGCTGTACCGGCCTGGAGAGTTGCCCCTTTGAGGGGCAGACTCTGCTCTCGCACAGTGATGACAGTGTAAGTGGAGCATAGGCCTGGTATTTCCAGATACTTCACATTTTCAAGAAGCTTGAAATATTTACCTTCTTCTTTAAAATTCCCCTTCTACTATGCTAAAGATCAAATGCAGGGCCATGAACGTGTTAGCTAAGTATTGTATCAATGAACTGTAACCCCAGCCCAAATCTCCACTGTTTCAATGCTAGACACCAATTTACATTCAAACACACACACATTTTCAGGCAAAGCCGACCATGTTCATGAACTATGCTAGTGCCAGAGCTCCCTGGGTTGGCATCTCTGGCCAATTTATGAACACACATGAAGCTCAAATGTGTAAGTTGTTTCTTTTTTCTGACTCCGGGTATCAAACTGAGGACAGTGTACGTGTGTGCGACCTAAATGCCCAATTGCTTTCGAATGTAGTTTTTTGGCTCTCGCTATCTCATCATAAGACAGACACATCAGTGTTTTGGGTACTCTATGAAACAATGATGTAGTTTTTCAAAAAGACAACTTCAAATTGTGTTCAAACCAATTTTATTAAAATGATTTGGCAGACTGGGAAGCAGTACAAAATCCTTGTCTATGACCTGGGACGTATTAGATATGGGTTTTGGTTTGTTATAGGTTTGGGTACACTACATTTTAAAGTAAATTCTCTGCCCTTCAGTTGTTACCAAGAGAAAAATGGCCTTACGTTTCTCTATTACCCATAGAAAAGGAAGTTGTAACATATTGAAAATATAAAATCCAAAGATCAAAAAATTCTCTTCAAATATTAAGAGTATACAAAGTACATTAAAAACATCTACATCTAATCCTCCAGGTACAAAGCAGACAGTTGGTATCTGTAAGTTGTTTATACTTATTGCAAGTATCAGTTCAGAGACCAAAATATTTCCAAAGCAAAAAGAAAGAAAGACCCTCCTTGAAACTCCTAGTACGGCTGCAGTGGAATTTGAGGACAGAATCAGGAGAGCACTTGATTTGGCCTTTAAAATTTCAAGATTTTTTTAATGGAATTTTTCTCTACAGTAGTTTGGGGTACTATTTGCTCATTAATGCCTTATCATTAGCATCTGCCCTACCGGAGATCTAAGTATTGGCTTATGTAAGTGTATTACTGGATATCAAACAGTGGAAGGCCTTCTGGTCTAAG
>PVJX010036317.1:0-17674 GCA_004027295.1 Dolichotis patagonum
CAGCCCTGGCCTTCGCAAAGACAAATAAAGCAATAATCCTTAATGAACAGTTAGTAAATGAACCTGCCAACGTGTGAATATGAAAAACACTCAACGAGTCTCTGGTTTAACCTTCAGGCTTCTGCCAGCTCGCGTGGGAAGAGTAAAGGAGGCTCTTACCACAGTCCCAAGAGATCCCGAAAGACGTTGCACCCTATTCAGTATCTTTGCTAACAAAGAGCCCCGGGGAGCTGATAACGCCAGCAGCCTCCCTAGTCCGCTGGCAGCTTCTGCAGAGAGGTCTGCAGCCAGCACCGCACCCGTGGGTGACACGCTGGGTGCTGCTTCCTGCCCGGCAGGGCTCTGACCACTCACAGGGAGACCTGGGCTGGACTGCGGTCCTGCAGACTCCGGCCAGGAAGGGCAGAGTCGGGAAGAGCAGGGGGTGATTTGCAGGGGAGAAGAAACCCACTTTACGTTCTAAAAAAGCTGTCACAGGAAAATCAATGGCTCTCTCAGACTGGACCGAGCGCAGTTCCACCCTGGTAAGTTGTTTCTGCAAAGAGGCAGAAGACGGGTCAGTCTGCTGACAACAGCAATCTCCAGGTCTTCAGAGCAGCGGCAAGAAAATGGAAACGGAAAGAATCGCGTTGATAACAGCATCAGGCCCACTTAGAAGAATAAAACGAAACATCTATGAAACGCCTGCACGGAAACTTTGAAGCACCACGGAGAGCCACTGAGGAAAGATACACAGGCTCCTTACGGCCTGGAGAGGTCAGGGTGCCTGCGATGTGGCGCTCCCCAGTTCAATAACCGGGTTCAGTGTGATCTCAGTCAACACTTTAAAGTTTTACAGAAATCAAGAATAGCTAAATTGGTATTTCTCTGAATTTGGGATAGGGGATGATTTCCTAGAGAAGACATAAGAAACAATAAACTTGAAGGCGCATTGCATATTTCATCAAGAGAAGGAACTCCCTGCTGGGGAAAAGTACCGATAAACTTAAAAAAAGAACCAAGTCAGAGAATGGAGAAAAGATCTCCAATGCATACTGTAATAAAGGATACGCGCGCGCGCACACACACACGCGCGCGCGCACATTTGTATTACGCAGTACAGTTCCTGCGTCCTGGAGATCGGCCGGCTGGGCCCCGGAGAGGCCACACCCTGAGATGCTCAGGTCCCTGGTGTGGAATGTATAGAGGTTGCACACGACCCCCCACATATTTTAGATCACCTCTAAATTGCTCATAGTACCTCAGGCGATGTAAGTTGTTTTCTGTACTGTTTAGAGAATATAAATATATACATTCAATATAGACACAATGTTTTCAAGTGTTTTTGGTCTGTGATAGTCTGAATGGGCAGCACAGAGTCCTCAGGCGCAGCGTCAAGTGTACATGCCATGTAAAAGCCACTGAACCCAAATCAGAAGCTGCAGACGTACAGCAGTGGCTAACAGGTGTTTCCGGCGTGGATGTAAACTGCAGTGAGCCACCTTGTGGAGCAGTCTCCTACACTTTTAAACAGGTAAACATCCGTCTGGCCACTAGTCACCAGTCCCACCGAGAGAGACACTAAGAATATACAGCACCTACCAAAGTGCCACAGGTAGCTCTAAACACCATAGTCTAAACTAGAAATGGCACGGATACCACCCGCCAAGGCCACACATGCTCTGTACTCGGTCTTGCCTCAAAGGTGCAGGACGGCAGCCTCTTGTTCTCGGGGGTCCCTGCTGCCCATACAGGGGTGCTTCCCCGGCGCTGCGGAGCCAGACTCCACATCTTCATCAGGACTGTGCTCTCTGGGGCTTTACTAACCATCACTGTTCTTAGGGAGCTTTCACCTTTGTGCAACCCACTAAATTCAAATTCACAAAAATGCAATCAAGCATTGTCTAAAAGGAAGCTTTACTAGATAATTTTTTAAGTTCTTAGGGAGCTTTCACCTTTGTGCAACCCACTAAATTCAAATTCACAAAAATGCAATCAAGCATTGTCTAAAAGGAAGCTTTACTAGATAATTTTTTAAGTTTAAAAAGAAAAGTTAATGTGTATCTTTCAAACAAATTAGAAGCCAGGCGTGGTAGCCCATGCTTACAAGCCCAGCATTCTGGGAGGCTGAAGCAGAAGGATTGCCAGTTGGAGGCCAGCCTGGGCAATTTAGCAAGGCCTTGTCTGCCCCCCAAAAGCAAATAGATAAAATAAAAAAGGATTGGGGATGTAGCTCAAAGCAAAAGCCCTAGGCTCACTCCCCCATACCACACATGCACAAAAATTAGAAATAACCCAACAGAAGTATGAACCTGGGAGATGAGCCGCGGAAATCTCCTCTGGCAGATGAGGAGACAGGAGGGCTTCAAAGGGCACTGAGAAGGGGTCATTCAGCTCTAAGAGGCAACTCCTGCGCACTGCAGTGACTGGAATCCAGAGGACGCAGTGCAGCAGCACAGGCCCATCACAGGAGGGCGAGGGCAGCGCCAGGCACCTGGGGCTCAGCGGACAGAGCGCAGGCTGCTGGGCTGCGGGAGGGCTGAGGAGCCGCCCTGGCTGGAAGGGAGCAGAGCCCAGCCCGAGGGCGGGCCCCACGAGCTCCGGCTGCAGTGAGAGGGGAGGGCGGCCTGGGGCTGGGCAGGCACGGTGAGCAGGGCTCAGCCTTTTACACAGTGTCCCCTCCTGTAATCGTCCTAAAAGCCGTCTCTCTCTCTCTCTCTCCCTCTCTCTCTCTCCCTCTCTCTCTCCAGCCCTGGGGATGGAGCCCAGAGCTTCACGCCTGCTAGACCCGTACTGACCACTGAGGAGCTACACCCTGGCCCTTGGTATCACACTCTCCGTCACCAGCCCACACCACCTCCGGGCGACAAAGTAATGTCTAATAGCTTTTATTTTCCCAAAGTAAAAGCGAACGGAGAAATAGACGAACGTGAAGAGATAGTCCACACTGTTTGAGGAGAGCCTCCCACCACCAGAGAGGGCCACCACATAGCTCAGCAGGACAGACAAAGCCGCGTCCAGCGCACAGCCCTGAAGCTACGGTACAACCTGACCTGCAGCGACAGAAAATCCGCAAAGAGGGAGCACGGTGACGGCCCTACCGCCCCGGCTCTGGAGCCTAATTCCGCTTCCCTGCAGCTCCACCCCACCCGGCTGCACCTCCCCACACCGCACCGTCACCCAGGACCCCGCCCTGCTGCGGCCGCCCCTGGCCTTTGGTTGTCGGGGGATCGAGCTGCCTTCCTGTGGCTGCTCCTCACTGGCATTGTCCGTCTCCCCTCTCTAATGCGCTGCAGCTCGCGGGAGTTCAAGCACCTGCGTCTCTTTGCCAAAAGTCGGTGTGAGTTTTGCTTCCTGCTGAGCGCTTTTCTGATGGAATGGCTGCTACCCAGGACGGGTCCTGTTGGCGACATCGGAAAGCAATCCGGGCACTGGGCCTGCTCACATTGGGCAGGGGCCCCGGGGGCACCTAGTGGGATGTCAAGCAGTGTCCCAACATCCAGGCTTTCCTGACGGCCACGTGGGTGGGGTGTGGGGTGTGGCCAGGCTCCCGTTCCCGAGTGAGCGGTACCTGCAGTCGTGGACAGCGCTGGGGTGACGCTGGCTCTTCACCACATCCCTTGGGGGATCGAAAGGAAGGGAGTTAAAATCGAGGCCTCACCCACGCACGGTCCTGGTCTGTGTGTTAGGATTAATGGCTGCTGGGGGGTAAATGAGACACTGGGAAATGTGCCAGTTGGGTACCTGGCGCCTCCCTGTTCCCATGAAGCTCTCTTGCGGGCAGAAGTCACCCTCCTCCCACTTCCGGTGTATTGACCTGACTGCCCAAAATCCTCCCTTCCCAGCACTGAGGACCATCCCTCCCGGGGAATGGCGCTGTCCCAGCACCCCGACCTCGCCCACACCTGTCATGCGCAGGAATCCCTGCCCTGCCCAGCCCTGGGCAGCTCCTGCACCATAGAAGAGTGGGCATTGGCCAGGTGCGTGGGCAGAGACCCGAGACGCTGGCTGGTGGCTGGTGTGGAGGACGCTCCGCTGACCCAGGTGGGATTCCAGGTGGGGGAGCCCAGGAGCGCTGATTGGGATGCGCCCGCCAGGATCTGGAAGTCTTCACAGCAAGGTCTGCAGTGCTGTGCGTGTGTCCCCAGAACCAGATTCTCCTGGAGGTGCAGATTCAGAGCCCTCCCACCTGTATTTCAGAGTCTGAGTCTATTGTGTCAACTTGAGAAGTTTAGAAGTTTAACGGAGACACTCAGCAGGGAGCCGGGTCCTTGCTTTGTAAACACCCTCATCCTGAGCACGAGGAGTGTGCAGAGACTTTGTGAGCGCTGCACCCGCCCTGGAGGGCTGAGGGCGGCCTGTGCACAGTATAAGGGAGGAGAAGAGCCTTGCTCTGCCCCCTTTTACTCTGGCTGCTTTTGCTGGCCACTGCCTTGGAGTGTTGCCCCTGTGCCACGGCACCCTGTCTTGGAGCAGCTGATTATGGACTGAAACCTCCACAAACTGTGAGATAAACCTTCCCTCCTTCATTTTGAATGTTGGATATTTTGTCCCAGTAACGAGAGAAAAGTAACCGAGACACCCCGTACCCATCCTGGGCCAGTGTGCACACAACACCCTTGGCTGTGAGGCCAAATCCCCACCTTCTGAGTAGCTCCTCAGTCCCAGCAGACCAGGACAGCTGGTCCCTCAGTGTGGCAGGTGATGAGGTGGGGGTGTCTGTTCCTGTGTGTCCTGCTCAGCTGCCCCTGTTCCCTCCTCCAGGGGAGCAGTGATGCATCCTCACAGAGGCAGTAACAAGTCCCTAAAGCGCATGCCTGCAAACGCGGTGGGGACAGCAGTGCCGACACTGTCTGTGGATCCACCTGTTCCCAGGAGTGACGGGGAGGGCTCAGTGTGCTCCTGAGCCTGTGTTCAGTGTGCAGGCAGTGACCTAGGAGGCAGTCTGGCCGAGAGGTCCCTGCAAGTGACATGAGCAGGATGGCAGCTGGGTCCTTCGGGTGCACCCCGGGAGCAGCCCCTAGCGCTGAGGTGACGCAGGTGGAGCCTCGGTGGGGTCCACAGCCTCACACACCAGGTCTGAGCTGTTTACTGGCCTCCAGTCACTGTGGGGCGGGTCCAGTCTTTGTAGGAAAATCTCCCAGTACAAGTCTGTGTGTAAGCTTTAAATCGTCCTCAAGCCTTCCCACAGGACAGTGTGGCCATCACAGCTAGGAAAGAGACACCCCCTACTCTTCCTCCCCGGGATTCCTGGATCCCACCCAGAGTAGACACCCTCCCTGGAAGCCCCAAAACACCCAATGGCCAACCAGTCTGTGTGGGTCTATAGGGTCAAGAGGTGGGGGAATCGGAGTTGAAAGACTGTCACTCTCCCGCTGTCCCAGTGCTGAACATAGAGTCAAACAGTCACTCAACCCACAGATGGCCCCGCACACAGTCCTCTGCGGACCCACATGGTGAAGCACCTAGGGCGTGACTCAGCGCAGAACAGGTCTTGAACTGTTTTCTCTCACAAGGAAAAGTGAAGCCAAAGCAGCCACCCGTCCCCAGGGACTGCAGAGACTCACTACGCAGGGCCATACTATGACAAAGTTCCCCCTTATTCTCCATTTCCGCACCCACTGGCCCAGAAGCAGGGGTGGCCTGGAAACCAAGGATTATTTTAAACCCGAATGCAGTTGTTGCTGTTCACAGCTGCTGCTCTAATATAGTAACTTAATGGAGCAAATCAGCGGAGATTTTGCCTTCTAGAGGCCAAGTGTAACCGGAGGAAAACTTCTGCCTTGATCTCAATTAGGAAGGACGAGTCAGGGACATTTGCGGTGTCACTTCAGGGTTATTTCAGCTGGACAAGGGGAAAGCAAGACAAAAGACAAAGTCCAAAAGTTCTGCAAAGTTCAACAGTGAAAACATATGCAAAAGGACAAAAAGCAAAGATGAACATAGCTCTTAATTTGAAGTAAGACATTTAAAAAACAAGGCAAAAGCCACCGAGCTGCATTGTTTGTAAGACAGCTGCTGCCAAGGTGAAGCAGGTGGGAACGGGCAGGGACAGAGCAGGCCGCAGCGAGGGTGACGCACAGCGGGCCTCAGGGTCACCATCCCCTCTGCACACCCCACCCTCAGCTGTGGGCTGGCCCTGAGGTCTCGGCTTTAATGGATCAGAGTGCAGCTCTGTGGCACTGTCCTCCCGAGGTCTGTCTTCCTGCCTGGTCTGGCTGAAGTTGGATGCCAGGCTGTGGGCAGAACCACAGGGCACCCAGGTTCCCAGGAGCCGCGGAGACTGGCGAACAGCGGAAGATGCAGTGCTGCTAACGGCCAGCCTTGGTAAGTGGGTCAGTCCAGCCTCGGAAGCACTGCAGCCTTGGGTGGTACCCAGAGCCCATCACTCAACATCGCCACACACAGATTCCTAACCCCCAGGAACTGTGAGGCAACACACGGTGGTTGTCGTAAAGCCACATAATTTCAGAACGTTTGTTACACAGCTGTAGATAGCTAATACAGACAGGGAAAGATACACCAGGCAGTAGGAACCAACAGGAAGACAAAAGAGTGCTAAAGTGAATCTACATTGATTTCAAAAGATTGCTAGGGGTAACAACTTGTACAAAATGATAAAAAAAAGACAAAAAATTGATTTACAAAGAGAGTAAAGCACACCTAAATTACTTAAAGCAGAGAAATTCAGCACTACAGGGCAAAATTATAGTGTGAGTTTTAACATTCTCTGAATTGCAATAAAATAATTTATCAAATATTAAGACTACTTGGTGCTACTATTGCACAAATATATATATATATATATATATATATATATATATATATATATATATATATATACATACATACAGAGAGAGAGAGAGAGAGAGAGAGAGAGAGACATAAACCACTGACCTGAATAATGCATACAGGACTGAAATTTATTGTCCATCAGTTCTGGAGGTCAGGACATTCATGACCAAGGTTTGGGGTCTGCAGAGAGCTGCTCCCTGCTCCCAAGATGATGTCTTGGTGCTCTGGCCTCCAGAGGGGAGGAAATCTGTGTCCTCCAATAGAGGAAGCAGTGGGGAAGCTAAAAGGGACAGAGCCCTTCCACTGAGACTTAAATAACAGCACCAGTCCCCGCATACGTGCGGAGACCTCCTGACGCAGACACCCAGCCCAGGGCTCACACTGAGGGTCAGTGCCCACTGTGGGCCACACATTCACTGCAGCCCTCTCTAGATGCACTCTGGAAATTTAAATGACACGGAAGAACTTATGAGCAGGGCTTGGACAGGACACAGCCACACATGGCCGTGCCGCAACTGAAAGCTGGTAAGACCACAAGAGCCACAGAGCAAAACAGTGACGTTAAAGAAGACGGACGTGGAAAAACAGGAGCCTCCTGTGAGGTGTCAGAAAAGATGTTCAACTCCAATCTGAAGGGCAAAAATGGGATTTCAAATGCAGCAGTTTAGGAAAAGGGCATGTGAGATTTTGTGGGTATGGAGGGGTGCCAGGATTTTCTACGTAACCAGTGGGCTGTTGGGTGCAAGAAAAAGATTTTGTGTGTGGTCCACAGATCTTCGCAAATGACTTGTGACTCTTTTGAGAAAATGCTTCATTTTATCTAAGAGTTCTCTCTCTTTTTTCTGTCCTCTCTCTCTCTGTTCACTTTTTTCCCTACCCTCTTCCTAACATTTATATCTTACTTTTGTGGTAGGCTAATATTGTACATTCATATTATCATAAATATGCAAATAGTATTCATGCTTGAGTATGTGATACACTGTGGTTACTTTGTCTTTAATGACTTTTCTTGTTTTCCTCAGTTTTACTCACGGTCATACTTAAGCTCATCTTTTAGCTTTTAATGTGTCTGATTCATGCGCCACACAACTCCCTGCAGAGCCTTTCTCCCTCGGCGTGTGCCAGCTCATCCAGTGGCTGTGGATGCATCTCACCTCAGCTTCTCAGTGGCTCCTGAACCCCTTCGTCCTCACGGGCACCGTGAGCTGCTCGCCCTCAGGAAAGCCCCTGTCCGTCCTGATGAAGTCACCGCCTCTTGGAAGATCTTGGTTTACGGTTATGTTTCGTTGAAACTCACATTACAAGATCTTTTCCAAAATGAGAACATGGGTATACTGACTTTGCACTTGTAAAGGTATGAAAATATCCTTATTTTCTACTCTCATGTGAATGTAAGTTGAGCTGAGTATAAAATGCTAGAAAAGAAGTGGGTTTTTTCTAGAAATTTTCAGCAATTACTTGTGTTCTAGCTTTCAGTGCTGCTGCTGAAAATGTGGTACTGTTTAAACTTGCAGCATTTTAGGTGAATGTGCTTTCTTCACCTGAAAATGGTCTTCACTTTCCTCGTCGAAAGGTAGCCATGGTCAGGCTGGTATGGGTGTCGCTGACCAATTACACTTCGCAGTCTGAGGATCCCCTCAGCTAAACACAAAGTTTCTCAAAGTTCTACTGTGCACCAAGCACCTTCTAGGATCTGAGATGGAAACAGAACAGTGATCTCGAGTGCCTCCCCCCAGTAGGGCAGAACAGGTCTTGGGCTGTTCTCTCTCGCAAGGAAAAGTGAAGCCCTGTGGGAAGCACGCACTTCTGAGCTGTCATTGGGATTCTACAAGATTTCCTGGCACCCCAAAGCTGCCTGCACAGCAGTGGCCAGCTGGCCCTGCTGGAAGTGACAGGTCGAGGTCCATCTCGGAAAGGCCCCAGCTCAGGAGGCCGGGAGGCCGCTGGGCCTGAGGAGCACGCTCATTAAGGGGGTGCCCCATTACTGTGGAGGAGGAGAGAGCGATCCAGGCCTCGTTTCCCTGAATTGGGGAGAATTAAGACACTCCGCCCTGCCTCCCCAAGATGATCCCATTGTGTTGTCCCCAGCCGGGATCGGTGCTTTCCCTACTGGGGCCGGAGCCTGGCTGATCTCACTTTCCACTACAGCTCCACTCACTCGTTAACAGCAGAGGGGAACAGATATTTACATATGACGGAGCCCTTTTGATCTGATCCCTGGAGTGAAATCTCATAAATAGCTGTTAATTTGGGTCTATTTACTAAAAATTTAATGCTTGCGGAAAGCCTATCTGAATTGTCAGGAATGTGACAATGTCAACAGGAAGGAAGGGAGTGGTAGTGAGCAGGAGGGCCCTGGGGTCTGCCCAGCTTTGGTAATTACCACTCTGATGGCCCCTGGGAGGCCCCAGGACAGAGGATTACAGGGATGGCCCACCCTCAGCCAGTAGCAGTGAAAACTACTCCGCCTCCAGTTCTGAGCATCACTGCTATTCATATGTGGCCCTTAGATGTGTGTTGGTTGATGTAAGGGGTTAATTATCACCATGATTATTTCATCACAGGACCCGAATTGCTCTGCCTGATACAGCAAAGCCATTTCCCTTGGACAGAGGAGACCATCTAATAAAGCTGTTATCAGTAAACAGTGCGGAACTGAAGCTGACGAATGACCTAGTGTCTGGTAATAATGTCCCCCGAGGAGGACACTGTATTCAAGAGGGACCTTTGATCCCAGATCTTCACCAAGCAGAGAGAGACACAGCAACTTTTGTTTCCCAGATCGTACAGACAGACACCTCCTTCTTCCGGGTCCCCCTTCTGGCCTGCCACATTCACATTTTGGGTGTCACAGCATTTGGATCTGAAAACCAGAGAAAATTCCCTGGGTCCTGTGCTTCCCCTGGCCACCCTCACCTGTCATTTCAGTGCTTGTGGGGTGCACACTCTGCCCCCCATTTGCACCCCAGGCCTGAGGGTCAGGGCAGCCCTGGACCGCACAAAAAGCCCTGGTGGGTTCAAGGCGAGCAGTTAGCCCTGAGGCTCAGGGCAGCTGCTGTCCTTAGCCAGGACCTGAGCACAGCTCTGATGACCCCAAGCTTGGTCACTCTTAGCTGTGTTGCACTACTGTCTCAGTGTATCTAAAAACACTGCCCGCAAGCTGGGGGCCACGGCTGCAGGCTGTGATCAGGCACTGGCCAGAGCAGCCCTACCTGGAGGCCAGAGACAGAGGCGCTGCCCGCTCCACGGTGAGTCGGGCAGCTTGCTGGGACAGGGAGGCCACGGGTCGTTTCCCCACAGCACGGGGGCGGGATGAGCTCTCTTTCTTAGGCCGTGGAATGGACCAGAGCCTCCAATTCAAATGCATCCTTTCTGCCTGGCCCCTCTGAGGGAGCTTCCTAAGTCCAGGGGTTCCTGTCGCCAGTGTCCTGGAGGCCTCTGCTCCGTCCCTGGCTGACCACTGCTCTCTCAGGCTTCCTCTCCCCTCTGCGTTTCAGAGCTGCTCAGCTGGGCCGCCCTGTCCACTCTGGGGATGGAGTGTGTCAGACCTTCGACCTCTGGCTCCTTTCCTGCTCCTCTCTCCTGGGCTGGTCACTTCCCTGGGCCCTGAGGGAGACCCCGTGACCCTTCCTATCTCCTCCTTGAAGACCTGCACTCTTCTACCTCTGCACAGGTCTCCTCGGGTCAGAGCCACCTTCATGGCCAGCCAGGGGCACCCTGACTGCAGGGAACTGAAACGCTGCTGACCTAAAACCAAGAAAACTCATCAGAACCAGATGCCATCTAGGAGCAGTCTAACTTTGCAACATGAACAGAGTGTGTGTAAGATAATTTACGGTGATAATTCATGCCACTGAGTCAGAAGACTAGTGTGGGGCCAGCTGGCTGTGCCAATGAACACGGCCTGTCAGTCACAGAGATCCAGGACGTGCCCCCAAGCCATGCACCAGGAACCAATCAGAAAGTGCCATCTTCAATCCTGGTTCTAAATCAAGCAGGGTTTTGATAGGATGGCCGAGATCTGACGTCAGTGGCCTGCTCTTCACTCTGCTATAGTTGGTATCTTTAACAAATGTGAAAGCTTGCAATGCTTTGGAAGTCTCTGGTCCAATGCTTTGCTTAGGACAGGAACACAGACCCTCTAGAAGGAGCCCGAAGCACTCTAGGCCCCAGTAACAACCCTGTGATCCTAAGGTTCATCATGATGCCCCAATTCTCCCCACTCCAGTGCTCTAAACATGGGAACCTCATGGCTGCGTCTCCTGGGGGTGACCCGCTGGGTGTGGCTCAGAGGCGGGGTGGGGGGCCAAGGAGCGTCTTCCTTCCCCCAGTGCCTGGTAGCTGGCCGGGCCACCCTTATCCTGCAGGCAGAGGTCCACAGACAGATGAGAACTGGAGGCTGAGGCAGGGGACGGCAGCCTCTCTGCTTTTGCCCATTAGAGTGCGGGCCAAACGCATCCACTCCACTTCTGACCCAGGATTTGGGAGCCTCGCTGAGTCTGTTCAGCCTCGCTGAACCCTCTCCTTACGGGGAGAGATGGAGTTTGCTGTCAATGATACCTTTCACTTCCATGCACAAAGGCTCTATAATGTGGGTCAAACTGCCGGGCAGTTTGCTAAGCTTGAGATAAATATGTAACAGCATGAGTGCTTGGAAGTCGTCTTTGCCTTGACTTTGGAGCCTCAGCAATGAAACAATCACTGTCACTTCAGAGCTACACGACGACTCCCTTTGCAAAAGTGGATGAACGAATAAAGAAAATAAAAGGAAAGCAAGGAGCCCACAGCACCCACCTCTTCGTATCTCCTGGACCTGCCGTGTGCTGAGGACTCCATGCTAGATCTGCAGGGCCAGCACGGACAGCGTCCGTGATGTCCCACTGTCCCTCACTGACACTGAGGAGCCGGGAAGAGCTACCCGCTGAGGCCCTCAGCTCCTGGGCCGCAGGTAGCAGCAGCCCAGGGCTGACCGAGGCCCCTGCACTCAGCTAGGCCTCCCTTGTCTGCAGCCAGTGTGACCTCCAGGGCACGGGCACGGGCAGTCAGGTCGCTGAGGCTCCGTCCTGGGCGGTCTCGGGCCTCCATGCAGAGCAGGAGGATGGACACGTAGGCAGAAGTGACCACCTCAGCGTAAGAACAAAGGCCGAGGAGCCGATTCCAGGAGCTTAGTTCCAGAATCTCCTGTCCTCGCAGCGAGTTCTGAGCTCTCTGAGCCCCCGTTTCCCCCCTTCTGCTACAGAGGTTCAGCTGCACCCAGGACTCTGGCTGCTGGGGGCCAGCGGGGAGGCGTTCAAGGCCCCGCAACCACATACACCTCTGCAGCAGGGCCTGGGCTGCCACCGTTCGGTGGTGCTCCTCTCCTCACCGTGCCACTGCTGCCAGTGTCACAAATTATAAGGGCACCGCACTGGCTGACCCCATGGTGTGATGCATGTAAGGGGGTGACAAGACCCTGGGGCCCCAGGGAAGGGAACGTCTGGCTCAGACCCCTTCCTATTTGGCGCCTGCAGCTCCATGCTGGGCCCCACAGGTCACTGCCCAGGTCCTCCAGGGTCAGAGGCTCCTGCACGAGTCCGGGTGGATGCCCTGGCCATCTGGACACACAGCCCGTCATCAGAATAGAGGAACAGAGATGCAGCTTGGCGAGGAGGTCACCATCCACCGAGGGGACAGTGAATGTGCAGATGAGCATGGAGACAGCCAGCTGACTGGGCCACGGCTGTTCCCAGGCCTTGCAGCTCCATCTGTGTGGTGCCACCTTCTCAGTGTCATCTGCTTTGACACTGGGATGCCCTGGGCACATGAAGGGACAGCTGTTGCTGACCTGTGAGCAATGGCTGAAGGATGGTACGCCGAGGGAGAAGCGTGTCCCTGACGGACCGAGGGTGCCCAGCACTCGCTCATCTGACCCAGGCGGGACACAGGGCAGAAGAAGCAGGAAGAGGAGGGGCGATAGTTGTCCGTGCTCTGCCGAGGATGGTCACCATGTCTGAACACAGGCAGGGAGAGTAAAAGGCAGGGCCCAGGGCGTCCGAGGGCAGCCGAGACCCAGGGAGGGGAGGACGGCATGGGTGCCGCCTGCCCAGCTCAGTAAGCTGGGGGAGGCGGTGGCACACGCCCTCCCATGGAGGGGGCAGGAATGCCACAGATGGCAACACAGCCCTTGGTGCCCAGGGTTGCCAGAGTTCAGAGCAAGAAAAGGCAGCCTGCAGAGAGGAGAGCAGGGACAAGGGCAGGTGCACAGGTCCACGGGGAGAGGAAAAGAGGCCCAGACCCCAGAGGACCAGGCTGGGGAGCAAGGCATGTCCAGGGGGCACAGCCCAGTCTCCTGAAAGACTTGGCCACGCCTCGGAGGAGACTGAGCATTAGGTCTAAAGGAATCCCAGTGGGCTTCAAGGAGGAGGGGCTTCCCAGGAGGCTCCCCAAGCTCCCAGTGCACGTTGGGGACTCGGAGGGCTGTCGGGAGGATGAGGAATGGGAGCAGAACCACGTCCTTCGCCCGCCTCCTGCGTGTCCTCCACTCTGCCGACCCTGCTTCCCCCATTTCCGGCCTGCACATTCATCTAATTTCCCAAGAACCCACGGGGAGAGATGGTGGCAATTAATATTTTTATGCAAATGTTTTGTGCCTCGGGGCGTACCCTTGCTGTGATTTATGAACAATGATTAAAAACAATTCATTTAATGTAATCTAATGTGGACAAATATGTGGAGATGAGATTGAATTAAATTTCTTTCCCTTGGAAGAAGAAGTTTGAAGGTCACTGCCCTCTTGGAAATGTGTGCGCTTCCCTCTGTTGGTGCCTGTGTTGGGCTCCGGAAGGAAAGTCTAAAAATAAAGGAAGCTGCATTTGATGTGCTGTGGGGAAACTGAGTCCCCACTCTGGGCTCACTTCTGTCCCCTCTCCAGGACCCTGATCTCTCCCTGCCTGGAGTCCAGGCTGTGACCCATCTGCCCCGGGGCCCAGGCGGCCTCTCCATGAAGGGCATTTCTCCAGCTGTGTTTTGCGGAATGGATCAAATAATGGATCAGCAGACCCCAGATGCTGCCCCCTGTTTGCCAGTTCAAGTTCCCAGCTACCCACAGGCTGGAATTGAACCCCCAGAGCCAGAACTGACAGAGGCGCAGACCCCAGACTCCAGGGGAGGTTCTCTGCCTCTTAGACCCAGGCAACTGGCCATCAGTTTGATCTTCCCCACTGGTCAATAAGGCTTGGGGGAGAAGGTTTCCCAGGGAACTGACGGGAGGAAGTCAGGCTGAGCTGAGTGCTGGAGTGGATGGGAAGGACACAGCACTGGGCACTGGTCTTTCCACACTTTCCAGCTGCCATCCACTGATCCACAGTGGCGTGCTGCTACCTAGCCACTTTGTGGCTGCCACGTGATGCCCAGCACGTGCAACTTAAGGAAGGAGAGCTGTCCTTTGGTTCACAGTTTGTGGCAGTTCCAGTCTGCAAGGTGGGGTGGCAGAGGGGCCTGGCAGAGGAGAGCTGCTCATGGCATGGAGGACAGGAAGGAAGCAGAGGACAAGGAGGGAGGGAGATAGAACCCTCTGGCCATGCCTCCGGCAACCTCCTCTGTCCCAGACCCTGCCTTCTAATAGTAAGTCAGTCGTAAGCCCCTGTGATCCAATCCCCTTCCAAGGGTCCAGCACAGAATTGTGTGAGGCTGCAGAAAAGCATCCGGAAATAAACCAAGACGGCTGCACAGCCTTATTCTGAGGCCTGTGTCCTGGGCTGGCTCTGACATATGCTGACTCGGGCCATGGTGTAGACACTCACCCCAATATTGGACATGTCAGGCCTGGAACAGTGGCCCATCTCCCGCAGAAGGTGAGCAGGTCTGCGGCCCTCGGAGCTTCCATAACTGCCATTCCACATGTCTGCAGCCTCCTCCCTGGGAAGTCCCGACTCACGGATTCTGTGTCTCGGTCTGATCTTACACTGGCCTCAGTGGGGCTTTATCCCAAGAACACGTGCTGAGCCAGGAGTACCAGGTGGCTAACACAGATCACCTGTCCCTTCCCACCTGGGGCAGGGCAGGCCAGATAGCCACATGGCTTTACGAGGACAGTCACACACCCATCTCACATTCAGGGCCTCCTTCCGCCACCACCGGATCACACAAACACTGTTCTCTGAGCCCGAGTTCTGTGCCAGCTACTGCGGACCAGTTCCCCTCTCTCTGCCCTGGTCAGTGTGTCCTGAACTGGAATGGAGAGGCAGAGAGGGACAGCACTGCTTCTTTTGCAAGGTCTTCATGCCACCTTGCTCATTTCATATGCTCAGCGAACACCTGCTACACCCATTTGCATCAAATGAAAATAATGTTTCTTTGAATGTGTTCACGCATTCCTCCATGTCACGCATTCCTCAAATGCTTCCTATCACCTTTGTTTTTGATGTCCTTCCAGGTGTCAGAAGCACAGCGTGGAGCCACATAGGAAACGATGTCACCCCACGGTGCCTGTGCTATAGATGAAGGACAGTTAAGATCAAGGACTGCCTGATAGTCACTGTCTGCAACTAGACCGAAAGTCACACATCAGCTCCGGCCTAAATCATTTTCTTCACGCTTTAGAATGTGGGCACCCCTTGTGATGCTGCTGACAGAGACGGTGACCATTCAGACTGGCCACTGTGGGCGTGAGCACAGATGCCTGAAAAGAGGCACACAGGCATGGGCCTTCCCCGCAGGGCGCAAAGAGAGCCTGCTTGGCAGGGACCCAAGCAATTCTTAGCCAAAGTCCCAGAGACCGAGGCTACGCAATTGGATACGGTTTTAGGAATCATAGGCCCGTTAGGCAGATTTGGCCCCTGTAGATGCTCATACAGGGCCAAGAAGCTGTGAATTTGTCAGTTCAGATGACACAGAGGCACTGAAGCTGCAAGGTCATGAAAGCTGCTAGTCACCTGGTACCGGAGGGGGACAGCATCTGTCTCTTCTGAGTGGCCCGGAGTGAACAGAGGGCCCCTTGGCGGTGGAAAAATGAGACAGGAAAGTCAGAGATTTCCAGATCACGCAACTGCTGGCTTGGGTGGGGGTAGGGTGAAAGGAATCCAGGGCCTGGGTGGCTGGAAGGGAGGAGGAGATTACACCTGGACAGTGTGATGCCCGGTGCCGGGCATCAGCTCATTGAAAGCCAAGCCAGACCTCTGATGTACAAAACTATAAAATAACAGATTTGTGTTGTTTTAAGCCACCAAATAAATGGTAATTTTTACAACATCGATAGAAAACTGTTATTGTCAGCCTTCTCAGCTAAATGTCAGACAACCACAACTTGAAGGAGAAGCTTCACTACGTTTATGGTTTTAGGAGGGTCAGTCCATAGTCAGCGGGCTCCAAGGCAGACCATCATGGCGGAAGGGAACGGAATGGTGAAGCAAAGATGGGACACAGAGGAGGGGACTCATGCTGGGTGGAAGGGTTAAGGACCAAATTTAGACCCCCAAGGACACAGATCCATGGTCCACCCAGCCTGAAGCGTGCTCTACCAGTTACATGGGTGGATTCCTAAGCCAACCTAGTTGACATTCTGCCTTAACTACCACCGGAACTAATAAACACAAGGCCACATTTATTTTATCCCTGTTTTCCTTGTACCTTCGCCGCAGTGCCACAGGTCCAGCATCCACTCTGTGCATCGTGGTTCTAAGCCACAGGAGCAGGACGTGGCTCCCACACAGAGGACTGTGCTAACTGAGGTCGGCCTCTCGAGGCGCCGTCTCTCACACCCAGGACGCTTGGCTCCCTGTGAGTCTGAGAGGTCGGACGGGTGGGGTGTGTCTGACTCCCGGTGACCTCTCCCCCGGGCTGGATTTCTGCAGCAGTTCCCAACAGCATGGGTGCCAGCTGAGCTTGCAGGTGTGACTCAGCCAGGGTGACCCTCCCCCAGGAGCAACTCACACAGAATGTCACCTAGGAATTTTTATGACTCAAGCGATTCATTTATCTTCCCAACAGGTCAGCTCCTGGCTACCTGCGAAAGAGATTTTTCGGAACAGCTTCTCAAATAAATCATGAGTTGCTTTCTCTCTCTCTCTTACAACTTAGAACAAAACTCCCTGAACTTGAGAGGAGCGGAAGGAGGAAGTGATTTCCTGAAAGTCCTGCTGAGGACAACAGGCCTGTCCCTTCTTTCAGCTACTAAGAACCGCAGCGCTCTTGGTGGTGCCACGCTGTGTCACCCCCTCCACAGTCCACAGACTGCACACTGGAGGGTGGAAGCTTCCAGAACCCACTGTTGGAGGGGAGCTGCTTCCACCCACCCTGTCCTCTATGGGGACCAGGGCCAGGGCGAGCACCCAGGGTGGCTCCCAGGAAGGAGACCTCGACCTTCTCCTCTGGCTGCTGGTCTCCCTTTGCCCCATGCTGTCCGCCCCAGATCTCGGGGAGTCTGAGGTTCCGCTCCTCCCTTCTCCCCAAAGAGCACCGCCTCAGACAGCAGCTTCCACTGCAGAGACGGGGTGAACTCGGGAGAAGACAAAGTCACAGACAGGAAGTGGCTGAAGCTGGGCCTTAGCTGGGGCCAGGCAGCCTCACACCAAACCCCTCCTTCCAGAAGGCCTCAGCCTCCTCGCCTGGAATGTGAGGTGACATCTACGGACACAAAAGTAAGACTAACCTGAAACAAGCAGGGGTAACGTAACACCCTAGGCCACTGCAGACCGCATAGACAGGACACCAGACATGACTCACAAAAACCACAAAGGCCTGAAACAACGGGACCATCGGGAATGAGCCCTGGTGAGCTGTCAGTCTCGGGAGGAGGCGTCACCCAGGGAGCCGCACCCACATGCCCTTCTGGACACGCCATCCGGGACCCTCTTCAGGTCGCAAGGCCTCCAGTGCCCCTCGCTGCCTTGGGCGTGGATCAGAACCAGTCTAAACCAGGACA
>PVJX010036318.1:0-17677 GCA_004027295.1 Dolichotis patagonum
AAAGTATCTTTTTCTCTTTATAGCCATAAATATTAGGAGGCACTGAAATTGTAACTCAAGCATTTTCCTTGCCTGTAAAATCAGACTTCATTTGTACTTTGGAGCAGAGATAAACTAGTTTATCCAGGAGTGGTGGTGCACATATGTAATCCCAGCACTTGGGAGTCTGAGGCGGGAGGATGACAAGTTTGAGCCAGCCTTGAGCTACATAGTGAGTTCAAGTCCAGGCTGAACTGTATAGTGAGACTTTGTCTCAAAAACAAACAAACAAACAAAAAAAAAACCTCCAAAAACCGGTTTTAGATACCCCTGATTATGTAATATGTCTCTTGCAATTAAGAATATTAGAAAGTTGGATCCATTAGTTTAAGTTTTTATACAAATTTATATGTGCTATAAATAACAGATATTCCAAAATATTAAAAAGTAGTTCTTTGTAGTGCTAATAGGTTAGTCTTTATTTCATTATTTGTCTCTAAGATTTTTTTTTTTTTTTGTACCAGGGATTGAACTCACGACCTCAGGCTTGCCAGGCAGGTGCTGATGCTGCTGAGCTAAATCCCCTGCTCTGTCTCTAAGATTTTTGGCATACACTCTGTATCTACCCAATTAAAAATTTTTTCCCCTAGAAACAGGAACTTCATTCACTTTTAATGCTAATTCTCTATTCTTCTGCAGAACAGAGAAATGTGTTTTGTCAGTCATAATTAAAAAGTAACGGTGCACCACACTGTCGATACAGCAGTGTGTGACGTGCCTTTGTGTTCTTCTGCAGAACTCTTTTTTTAATAGAACTCGGTTGCTATAGCGTGTATCAGGTTCATTTCTCTCCCTTAGAACTTCATCTAAAAAGCTGTTTTAAATGAGGCAGGACAAATTTTGGTTATCGTAGGTAGTTATTTAAATGTTTGGGTCTAAGTAGTTTTCCCTTGGGTTTGATTCTTTACCATCAAATTATTCTCAATACTTTATTACATAATCAGAAATAGCCATTTCTTGCATTTATGCTTTGGGTTACCACTGAATAAAAGATGTCATTGATTCAGTTTGGGTCCATCTCCATTCTGAGAACAGTGACTGAACCTTGTGATTTTTGTTGCATTTTGGCAAAACATCTCGCCTCTGCACTTTATTCCATAAACTCTTACTGAGTATCTACTTTGTGCATGGCACTCAGTACTAGAAAAATATATTGAAGTTTCTGCCCTTGTGTAGCTTACATTTTGTCTTAAAAGACAATAAAAAGTAAGTAGAACATATATCCCAACGTGATCAATACTATGAAGGAAATGTAAGTGGAGGACAGGAATAAAGAAGTATCAAGTGGGAGTTCAGAGGCTGCTGTTTTAAATTTGGTGACCCGTGTTTGGCTTTGAAGACCTCGCTGAGAGATGGCCTTTGAGTGAAGGTGGCGGGGTTGGGTGCTGACAAGTGAGCTGCTTGGCTGCGTGCTGGAGCCTGGATTCAAGGAACTGCAGGGAGACCAGTGCAGCTGCCTTGGAGCGGATGGGCTGTGAGTCGTGTTGGGCCTGTGGGGCCGAAGAGCTTACAGATCACTGCAAGGAAGGTGATGGTTAGGCCGCACGGTGGCACATACCTGTAGTCCTAGCACAGAGACGAGACAGAAGGGGGCATCTTGCAAGTCACATATTCAAACCTAGATGTGGAGTCTTGTGCCTGTAATGCCAGCACTTAGACGGCCAATACAGGATGATTGTCGATTGTGGGGCCAGCCTGAATGCCAGAACTAGAGGCCCAGTCTCAAAAAACAAACAAAGTTAGTGGCTGTTTATCTGTGGAGATTTTTTTTTTTTCTGTAACCGGTGATCGAACTCAGGACCTTGTGCTTGCCAGGGGTGTTCCCCTGAGCTATATCCCTGATCCTGTAGTGAATTTTTAGTAGAGAATATTTCACTAAAAACCTAAGTAAACAACCTAATTGCAGCAGCTGCGTTTATTTAGCTGTTTTCTTGAGAACAGTTGGAGGAAACAGAGGCAGAGTTAGAGGTTAGGGGCTGTTGTATCCAAGTAGGAGATAATGGGGGTTTGCCTAAAATGCTAGCAAAGTAGACGGCAAGTGATTTTATTTTTGTTGTATTTTGAATTTCTTGGCACTTAGGATGTGAGGCGTAAGAGAATGGTGAAGATGACTCCATGGTTAGTAGCCTGAGGAACTGGAAAGATGACACTGATGCTGAAATAGGACTCTGAGAGGACAGGTTTAGAGTGAAGCTGAGGACTTTGATTTGGGACATGTTCTAATTTGAGATGCCTATTAGGTAGCTAAGTGGAAACGTCATCGTCATTCACTTGTGAATTTGGGGGAGTTTTTGATGCTGTAAGTATCATTGATACTTCAAAGTGTCATGAGACAGAAAACTGATCTTTTCAGGATCAGTACATGTATCACCATCACTACCCTGCTTATGCTACTGGACTGTGGTTTTGCAGTGTTACCACTAGGGAAACCAAGTAAAGAGTAGATGAAACTTCTCTGCATCATTTCTTACAGCTGTGTGAGTCTTTAATTGTCCCACAATAGAAGTGAAGTGAAATGAATGGAGCTGTGTGAGAGCTGCGGTGTAGCAGAGATGGGCAAAGGGCAGGGTGTCTAAACTCGTCACAGGGTCTGTTTGTCAGTTAGGAGTGAAAAGGAGTGGACAGAGAAAACTAAGCAGATGTGATACGCAATGCAGGAGGCTCCCGGGAGCGGCAGTGCCTTTCTTTGAGCCTCAGCCTTTGTGAAAGATAGGAGTGCTAACTGGATTTGTAGTCTGGGGTTCTCCAGTTCCATACTGGTTATATCTAAATGTCATAATTTGTTTTTATGAGAAGATGAATTTAGCATGCCACACATCCCTATCCAGTAGCAAAAGCACAGGTGCTCTTGACCTTGAGAGAATTAAATGTCCATGTTACTCTTAGGCATATACAGTTCTCTACATGCACTACTGTAAAAACAATCTTCTTGTGTTTGTATCAAAGAAGCTAAGTGGCTTAGTGTTTCCAAATTCTCCATTATAGGACTAGTGTCCAAAATTGATATGTGATGTGGGGGAGAATGTTTCTATGGTTAATATATTAGGGAAAATGAAAATGAAAATTAAATAAATGCTTTGACATGGGATTTTTCATCTGGACATAAACCTTCATAGAATAAATAGTCTATAGAGTGCTGGTCTTAACTTGGTATAAGATGAATGCATAGGTAGATGTTAGCGTGTACATCTTCACATTTTTAGGTACTATATCAGGAATAAATGGCATTATTATATTTATAAAATCCAACAAATACATAATAAAGCAGAGTAGTTCTTAGCCTAGTCTGTCTGTGATTGTAGCAGCAAGGGATGCTTTTATTCAAGGAGTTTGGTTACCTAGTATGGTTTTACACTGAAGAATCTCAGTATTTCTATCTTTTCTATAACTCCCTATTCTTATTTATTAATATATCACTCAGCTATGTTTCTTGAGACTCTTACAATTTCTAGTCCTTATATTATCCTTAAGAAGTTTCTTTTAAAAAGTTTTTCATTTTGTAAAGCTCTACTTCTTTCCTGAATGGCTTCAGAATATCTTCCTTGATAGTAAGATTAGGAAATTTGATACCCAGCTCCACATTGAACCCTCAGACCCTTAAAGGGCAGTGCCACAGTGTAGGCTGCACAGCTGGTCGCCGAGTTTGGAGTCCTGCCTTGTTTACTATGGTATGTGACATTTGTAAAGCACAGATAACAAAAATACCTACTCACAAAGTGTCAGGGAATTAAAGGAGTTAGTATGTCCATGTAGTATTTAAAAAATAATTCGCATGTAGGAAGCACCATCAATTACAAAGTTATCATTGTCCTGTAATGTTATTTATTACTATTCAGGGGATATTGTCCTATTGTTCAGCTTCGTTTTCATTCTACCCTTCCATACCATTTTGACAAATTCTATTAGCTTTCTTTTTCTGACTCAGTTTATGTTTCTTTTAGAATTATTGTGGCAACACAACTATGTTGAAAGTTGCGTCGATATTTTCTCTTAAATTGTACTGCCTTATGCTTGGCTGCACCATAGTTCATCTCTACTTTCAGGCTTCTGAGTTTGAGACCCTTCTGCGGACTGTGGTCCACTTGGTATGTGGCCCCTAGAGAAGCTTGCTCTCATCTATCGAGTTAGGCTCCTGTGCTGCGTTATTCATTGAGATATAGAACCCTGTTGTTTTAATCCTCCACACTGAAAATCTGCTTATACTGCTGTGAAATGTACACCTGAAATAAGGTAGATCTAGGGTGTTTTGACTTTCTTGAGACAGGGTCTCACTATGCAGTTCAGGCTGGCCTTCAGCTCACTTTGTAGCCCAGGCTGGTCTTGAACTTGTAACCCTTCTCCTGCCTCAGCCTCCTGAGTGCTGGGACTATAGGCATGTGCCACCACATCCAGCTCAAGGTTTAAATCCTAGTTTTACATTAGGCTCTGGGTTAAAGTTCCAGACACAAAAACATGTGTATACACACACACACACACACACACACGTGCACACTAACAAATAAATAAGAAAATAAAACGAAAAAATTCAGGTTTAATATCTAACCAGCTCCTTAGTCCTGAGGAAATTTTTTTTTTCTTTTTTTTGTACCGGGGATCAAACTCATGACCGCGTGATTGCCAGGCAGGCGCTTATGCCACTGAGCTAAATCCCCAGCCCTGAGGAAATTATTTAACCTTACCCAGACTCATCTTCCTGAAAGATATGTAATACTTCCTTGTAGGGTAATTGTAAGAAATAAGATGTACAAATTAATTAAAGTACTAATTCATATGGTTTAATTAAATATTTAAATTACTTGGTACTACCCTTACAGAAGGTAGCCTCTAGATAAATGCACCCTTCTACCACTACTACTGTTCCTGCTATTACTGCTATTATTAGTGCTACTTCCAGGTGACAGGAAACCTTGGTAACTAGCTGTCTGCGAAGCCTTTTCATCAGGGAGAGTTTAGTCACAGTCCATCTGCACTGAGGTCATTTGTAATTTTCACTTATACTTCAGTCTTGCAGTACATTTTTCCAGACTGCTAAGTGGGTGACATTACATCACAGTGTTTGCATTGAACCTGGTTTAATTCTCTGTGTCAGAATTGAATGTAATTCTGGCTTTTCCTGTGAGAAGACTATGAAAAAACACTAACTTGTGGGAAATTGGTACAGAATCTCTTCTTCAAAGAAAAAATTACATTGTTATTACTCATTTTTATAAATTGTGCTTATTTATCGCATACTGTGTTATGAAAATATAGAAAGAAAAACGTATAATTGAGCTAGTTATTTGTTTTTGTTATTGTTTTGTTTTTTGTACCGGGGGTCGAACTTAATAACCTCTTGCTTGCCAGGCAGGCACTTGTGCCACTGAGCTCAATTCCCAGCCCCAGAAGTGATATATTTTAAAAATGGCCTTTCTCAAATGTTACATTGTTATTCAACTCATTTATAAAATTGCTTTGTTCTGTTTCCCCTTATATATCAGTTTTCTCTTCCTCTGTTTTCTCGAGTATATCTTGGAGATGAATTATAACAGAAATAAAGTTTTACATTTTGTAAAGTTCTTTTTCTTGACTAGAAGTTGAAAGTAGATAATTTCCTTTAGCACACTTGCAAAGACATAGGTATCCATTATAAATACATAATATCACATGCTTACAAAACTAGCTCCTCTATGAGTTGTCTATATTAGTGATTGAAGTGTTTTAAAAGCCCCAATTTGAGCTGGGCGTAGTAATGCACGCCTGTAATCCTATCACTCAGGAGGCTGTGGCAAAAGGATTTCCTTGAGTTAGAGGCTAGTGTGAGCTACATAGTGAGACCTAGTCTCAACAAAAAGGCCATAATTTGAAGTAATTTTAAAAGTTGATTTAGTTCACTGAGTGACCTCCAACTTTGTTCTAGGCAAAGTACAGTGGTGCCTCAGTTCACAAACATTTCTCTTCATGTCTGATCTCAAATTGAATTGGACAAGAACTGAATCAAGTTCAATGGTTGGATTCAGTGTTGACCTTACAGGGAAATTTGATTCAGTTCTAGTCCAATTTAGTCTGTGACCAGAAATCGTGGTGAGAGTTAAGTTCATGAACCGAGGTACCACGGTACATTGGAAAGAGCATTGACTAAAGTATCAAGAATTTAGGACTCTGCTGTCTCAACAGCTTTTTGGCCATATATTTTGATTTCTTCATTCGCAAAATGGGTAGAAAATAAATGTTTTGAAAGCTTAAAAGAGATACTTAATGTGTTTTACAGACAAAAAGTTGTGTTATACTTTATTAAATTCCTCTAAAGAATACTAGAGAGAAATGGATGTGGAAAACTGACTTTCCTTGAATGCACATATCCCTCCTATTGTTTGAGAACCACGAAGACTGAAGTTGAATTTCATTCTCAGCACCTATAGCCACAACACGCTGTTTCCCTTCTGTGTGTTTATTCATTGACACTGACCACTGATAGCTTGCCTTCCTTCACTGGGCCAAAAGGCCTGTGTGCCTTTGTGTCAGCAGCTGGAAATAAGACATGAATAAAAGGTACAGTTTGTGCCATGTAGCTTTTATGAAATACCTGTATGAAAAAGAATCTAAACCTGTCCCCAAAATGAAGTATCACTTTATTACTTTCAGTTAAACTAATAGTCATTTTTCACATATATATGCAGTAAGGACACTTCAGAGGCAAAATGCCTACATTTTTAAGTTTTATATTTGAAAATATTTCTGTTAAAAATGTTTCATCTCATTGAGTCTATGAACTTTCAAAAATACGTGGAATTGTTCTTGTGAAATTCAGAAGTTATTTGGAGGAAGTATTGGCTCTAATCACAATCTGAGTTTTAAAGACTTAAATGTTCAGAATGTTTAGAATATTCAGGGTATCTTCCTTCATTTCATCTAAATTAGCAGGAAAGGAAGGCAGACCAATCTAATTTCACATTTTAGGCAAAATTCAGGGTTCAGGATTGTTAATATTTCAGAAATATCACCAGGAACATGAATGTTTTTATTTCAAAGTGAGTAGTCTTGATGCATTTACACTGGTATGAAATCACAAATCAGCAGGAAAGAGCTACACATACATCAAGATGCAGTTTCTGGCACTTTGGACTTGGAGTCTTTAGTGTCAGAAGGTATGGAAAAAGGGAAGGTAAATGAAACTTCCCACAGTCTTTGAGGGCGGACCATACCAACCTGTACCAGTGATTTTGAGTTTAGTGCCATTTTTTCAGTCTCCTAGTCTTGGGGGTCCTTTATAGCTTATAAAGGAAATGTCTAAGGTGTTACTCAGTATTGCCAATAGGACAAAACAGAACCCTATTTCTACATTAATTCTGCATACATTGGGGCCGGGCATTTAGCTCAGTGGTATAAGGACCTGCTTTGCAAGCACGCAGTCACAAGTTCAATCCCTGGTACCAAACAAAACTTCTGCATACATTGTCTTTTCTTCTACAGTTTTATACCATATTTTGTCTTCTTGGTTTCATGTTCTGTATTTACTAGCTCTATGGACCCAGAATGATTTTTCTGTGTTTTTTTCCCCCTTTAGATGAGCAGATAAAACCCAGGTTTTCAGAATTGAGTCAGTGCTTTCATACCAGAGCAAATAAGGCTGATCCAAAGGGGAGTAGACCAGCAATGAACATTTACACTTGGTTAATGTATTGGTTTGAAGGTTGGAAGCATGAAAGAAGTCTCAAAGTTGTGGGGGTACATTGTAAGGTAACCTGTGTTGTGTACTTTTTAGCAAATTCTGTATAGGAAGATTGATTCCAGACTGTGCCCATGACAGTAATAATAGATACCATTTATTGTTAACACACAATGTGTCAGACATTCTTCTGCATGTTTTGCACTTGTTTAATTTTCACAAATCTATGAGACAAGTGCTATTATTGTCCTTCGGATCCCTGAAATATACATAAATTAGGTACCTTGCCTAGTGTTGACGTAATTGAAATGGGTAGTCTCAATTTAAATTCTGGCAGTCTGACTTCAGAGACTGAACTAAGGACTGTGCTTCCTGCCTTGTAGGACAGGACTTTGCTTCACTGTGAAGGCCCTCTTGCTAGAAAGGTGCAGGCAGGAGCCGACACACTCAGCAGAGGAAGTGGTACAGCTTCCCACTTAGGGCAGCATTTCTGTGATGGATAGACAATAGTACATTTTAGCAAAGAATAGCAAAAAGTTGTTCGTCAGGTTTAATTTGGCAGTCATGTTCTGAGTAGAAGTGTTTGCAGTTGTGCTTAAGAATGACATACACAGAATGAACAGATCTGTGATAAACATGGCATTATGATTGCTCTGTATCACAAAATGTCCACAACTGAATTCATTTTTCCTGCAAAATAAGCTCCCTTTTTCCTTGAATTCTTTCTCTTGGTTAATGACATTACTGTTTTTCTCACCAATCAAAGTTGATTTTGGGGGTGGGTTATGTTTGTTCTTATATAACTGTAACTGTGAAATTCTGTTGGTTTTAACTGAGGTTTCCCTAAATCTTTTTCCATTGGCACTGCTACTGTTTTAGATAAGCAGTCATAAACTATTTTAATTGGACTCTGACTAAAACCTATCTGTTTCTGATGTACAAATCTGATCACATTTTCCTATTGGCTTCAATGTTCTTAGTATGAACACTTTTTCATACCTGTGAAGATCTGTGAATTTGCCTTTACTGTCTCTTCAAGTTTGTCTTCAACTGTTTTCCTGTGCACCCTACATTGAAGTAATAGGACCTGTCAATGCCATCTTGTTTTATGTTTGCCTTGAATCACCTCCCCAGCTTTGCTAACTTTTTGCTCCTGCAAACCCAAGTTTGTTATGCTGTGTTTGCTGCTTGCTTGTCCCTCCCTTAGTGGCTCAATCCTTTTTAAAATTCTGTAAAGATTTGCTGTTTTCTTTACAAGAGACTTTGCTTTTCTTTTTGGACTAGAACACTTAGGTATGTTTAACATGGTAAACGTTTAGTTCATACACCTTTCCACACAAGCATATTACCAGTCTTCAGAGGGGATGATCAGAAATGATATGCTAGATATTTTACTGTTACTTTTGAGTCTAATGATTACTATCTTTAATTTAGTCCTAAATGTCTACAAGAAAGGTCTTGAGAACTGACTTTTTTATTTGCTTCTTGTATGATCTTCCTAGCTTTTTCAGTATGCTTACAAATAATCTTAAATTGAAGATTAAATTTGCAATACTAGCATTGACATGTTTGGCTTTTTAAATGTTATTGGAAACAAAGAATTTGGCCTAATCGAAATGAACCTGAATAATTTTTTTTTACAACCTCTCCCCCAACCCATGGTATGTTTATACTATGAATGAAGCCTCAAAAGGGCATAGTGCCATAATTAAATCAGGATATTTATTGTGTGTGTGGCCTCATGTTAGTCAGTTTACCTGTAGAAAAATGCAGATGGGGCCATACATTTCATGTTAGACTTTAGAGGAAAGGAATGATGCTTTACAAATACATCAAAGATCTGTCAGATTTCCATAGAGAAAAATTACCTGCAGTCTCATCATTAATGATGTTGAAATTGGTCACTGGTAAGTGCTTCTGTTCTCTTTGTATTGAAAGATCAGTGTTCTAAATACTGCACTATATCTTTCTATAAAAGAATTACTGCAACATTCACAGTGATAGGTCATTAGTACAGAACTTTGAGCTTAGAAAATTTGACTGTCTTCTCCAAAAGCTGAATATCTCAAATGATAACTATTTCAGCAGGTAACTTTAATCAATAAGAATTACAGGTATAAAATTACTTTCCTTTACATAAGTTAATATATTTGTAGTTATATTAAGTTAATTTTTAAATATACTTTTATAGTTACAAAATTTTAGTGATCATTAATTGTGATGAAATTTGTAGTTTACGTTACATTTCTGGTTAATTTTAGAGTTGTTTTTACTGGATATTACAGTTTTGTCCCTTAAAGAGAATTCTAGTATGGTAAGGTACAAAACAAGATCAAGTTTACATAAAGCCTCTTGATTATGATTGTTTTAGCAACTCACTGTATTCTCACCTACCAGTTACTTATCCAGTACAATGAAGAATAATAAAAATCTCTTGTCACCAACCTCCTCTGAAGAGATATTAAGAGGATTAGTTTTCCCCAAGTGAAATACTAGCAATAACATTTGAACCTACTTAATAGACTCTTTTAATTGCTGCATAAAATTGACTTACAGACATACATGAAAATGATTAGAGTGGTAATACTTCTTTTGTAAGAATCTAAAGGTCTTTGATAACATTTTCAACAATAAGCTGAAAACTCAAAATATTTCAGAAATTTTTTTTGATCAGTTTATTTCTACTTTTCAACTGAATTTAATCAGTTGCAATAGAAAAATTTATGGCAGAACTTCAGTAATCTATATACTTTTATTTTTTAGACTAATTTTTCATGCTTTTATATTTATATGTGTTATGTTTAAAACTTACACATCATTAGTGCAATGAAGTTGTACTTTATATTTGATGTAATCTCACCTTTATAAATAGTTCTCATTGAAATACTTTACAAAATCTAGAACAGAGAAATTATTGACATTTGTACACTTTTTTGTTATTCAATCTGACAAATTATAAATTATTATAACATATTGCCAACATTATGGTTCTGCAAAAAAAAATCACAATCTTTTAAAAGTTGTTCCTAATTTTGTATTCCTAAAATATTGATAAGTAACTTTACAGTTAATTATTATCTAATAAAGCATTAATATTTGTAGCCTTAATTTTTTTTCTTTTTTGGTAGTCCTGGGGATTGAACCCAACAATGATAGTACTAATTTTTAAAATGTGTCCTCAGAGAATGGATGAAGGAGATCATTTGACAATTCTGTATTTAACCATTTAAAAAACCTTTAAATAGTTGACATTATTGTCCTATTAGATATCTTCACTTTTTTAATATAAAATTTAAGTGAATGTAGGTATTTATTTTAAATAAATTATTCCTTACATTTGTGTTGAGCCTTTAGAGTTATGAATCAATAAATTCTTAATTGATGACATTTGAAGTCAAGTAGATTGCTCTAATGTGCATATTGAAATTGAATGTCATAGCAACCAATAATTTTTTGTGTATCTGCTGCTGGAGATTTAAACAATGTAATTTAGTCATCGGCAGTTTCTAAAATAATCCTTTGGTGGAGCTAGTTTTTATATCAAGTTAATTATTTTACAAATTGTCAAGATTTTCTAGCTTTGTTGATATTGTAATGTTATAATATTTTTAGGAGTGAGGTTTAAAATATTTATAGTTGTGAGCCGTGCTTATAAAAGTTTTAAGAGATTATAGTCCTCAACATTCTAAATAATTTTGTGACTTAATTCCTCCGGAGAAAGTTAATTAATGTATATATTGAAGTGCCATTATCATTGAATTTCATAATAGATAAAATATTTACATTCCCTTTTTATGTTTCATAATAGTACATACTAATGCATATTGTGTGTGTCTGAGTGTGTGTGTGTGTGTGTGTATATAAAACCTTTAATTTTTAATTAATGTTAGATTTATTGTGATGCTGGGGTTGAGATCTGCTGCTTTATGCATTATGTCCTTTAAATTGTACCTACAAAAAAATGTTTGATAAGTGTTCTTGTTTTTAGAGATGTACTTAAGTACATGTGTTCATTAATTTATTGCATTTATGAATCTGTTTATTCTCATTTTTATCTTAAAATATGTGCAGAGGTCATTCACTATTGCAGGATAAAATGGACATTAAGTTTACTCTTTAGTTATTTTAAGCACATAAAATTCAGTTCGTATTTTATCATGGAAGTATAATATAAAATAATCAGTACTTATTTTGTTTTCAAGATTAAAAAATGAAGCTCACACTAAGGAACAAGAACCTGTGTCTAAGGTAAAGTATGTTTTATTTGATAGCTTAATGCTTTATATACATTTGAGAGTACTGTTTATGAATTTTTAAATTTTAAATTTCAAAATGCATACATCAGTAACTTGGCACATTTTAAGGAAGAAAAAGTTGAGATTTAAAATTTTTCAATAAATATTTAACTGGTAAAATGAGATGTTTTTGTTTTGACAAAGACTTCATCTTTTTAATTGCCGATTATTTACCCTATTAATAGTGTAGAGAAATATATGAATTAAAAGTTGATTCTCAATCATTTGGTACTCCAGAAACTTAGTATTTCCAGATGATTTAATATTCTGAAACATTTAAATTTTCAAAGGTTTTATCTAATGTTTAAAACAGAAGTATTTTGAATATATATTAACCATGTTTCAAATATCTTAAATAGGTACTTTGAAGAGAGATAAATTGGTATTTGTCTTTACACAGTAGTTCTGTCTTGCACAGTGTATAAGTGAAATTTAGGTAGAAGTAGCAGCATTTTTGCAGACAGCTTCTGTTTCTTTCTGAGTGGGTTTGGTAGTTTGGTTTTCCTGGACTTGTTACACCTGTATTTATGATGTTGAACTCTTAAATACACCCACAGATAGCGTGCTGGTTGTCCTTTTAATGTCTGGGCTCTGCAGTGGTATTCCTCTTGCAGTCCTGGTGCTCGGGTTTCCGGGGTTTTCCTTATTGTTGCCGTATACATTGCTTTTACTTGTGTTAGAATAGAAAGGCATAGCATGCGGTGTTAAAATTTTTGCTTAGACAGTTTTGGAACTACTAAAAACTTAAAAATCAATTTTATATTTTCCTTTATTTTTACCATTTCCAGTAGTTTTTATCTCTACAGAGCTCTCCGTTTCTGTCATAAATATTGTTACTTGAATTTATGTTGCAAGACTATTGGTAGTTCTTTCAAGGCTTTTTGTTTAAAAATCTTTTGCATTTTTGAAAGATCTTTTTAGGTCGGTTTTTAATTTTTTTCATCTCAACAGTTCAAAGAATGTTTTTCCTCAGAAATAGCCTACTTGCTGACAAGATGTCTTACTGTAATATCTGTCTTTCATCATTTTTCTTTGGTTACCCTTAAGTGTTTGTCTTTAATTGTCACCAGTTGCGTTCATTTGCTTATTCATATGTTTACCTATTTGTGTAACTATTTTCGGCATTTATTCTAATTGGCATTTTCACAACTGTCCCTTATCTACTGCATTTGGAATTCCAGTTTCCTACATGTTGAACCAATCATTACGCATAAACTGCATTCTTTAATGCTCTGATTTCGTTCCACCCCACACCCCTACCTTTGCATTTTGCTTTGTATACATTGTGTTGACCTTTCTTCAGTTGCTGCAGATTCATTCTTCAGTTGTGTCCAGTATGTTGTTAACTAAAACAGAGGCAGTTTTCACCTGCCAACTTGCATTTGTTTGTTTTAATTTCTAGCATTGTGATTGATTTCTCTCTTACAGTGTAACCCTACTGAAATTTCCATTCCCTCGTGCATGTTGTCTCCCTTTTCTACCAAAGCATGTAATATATTAATTGCAGTGACTTAAATGTTTCTCTCTGGGAGTTACAATATCTGGGGTGTGTCTGAGTCAGGTTCTTGTTCTCCTGGCACTGGATTTCAGAGCCAGGCAGCATGTGTAGGACGGAGGTAAGCAGCATGTGGATCTGGAAACAGGTATACCTCCTCTTACATTGAGCGGTTTGAGTGGGATTTGGGTCTTTAGTAGGAGATCCACCTGCATTTTGTTTTTCCCACTGCCGCGATTCTCTCAAGCCACTTCCAGGTTCAGTTCTTTCAGTAGCTCCTTGTGTTGTAAATGGGAATTACACTGGGCCCATTTCCTTGTTCGCTGTTATTGGACCGCACCAGCTTTGACCTGTCTTGTGAGCCAGGCCGTCTGCGCTGTGCTCTTCCAGACCTGCTGCAGTGGCTTAGTTCTCGTGCTGGCGAGGCTGGCGCTGGGTGGCGGGGAGTGGGGTGAGGTTCTCTGCTGTGATTTGGCCTCACTCTTAAACAAGCTATCCTTGAGCCTTGAGTGTAGGGTTGTTTTCTTTTCCTCCCCTCACCGGCTATCTCTGTGCTTTGAGGGCAACAAGGTTTGTTTTCCTCCTTTCTAAATAGGTAAAGTATAAGCATGAAGGAAATCCGTGGATCCTCTCTGTAGAGCACCATCTCTTGATTGTTCCCAGAGAACATTCATCCTTGACTGGAGTAAATCACTAGGTTCTTATTTTCCTGTCATTGCTCTCCTCATATTTGTCAAGTGAAATGAGCTCTTTCATGTAAAAACTAAGTGTTTTGAATTAGTTTTTGGTTTAAAAAAAACAAAACAAAACACAAAGCTGGGCCTGGTGGTGCATGCTTGTAATCCCAGCACTCTTGCTGGCTGAGTAGGAGGATGCTAAGTTCAAGCCCAAAACTGAAAACTTAGTAAGAAAAGGGCTGGGGATGTAGCTTGACCCTGGGTTCAGTCCTCGGTACTATAAAATAAATAAAGTTTTTAACAAGTTTATGTTAAAAATTAGAAGTCCTTAGGCAAGTTTAAAGGAAGCTCTATGGAATGAAAGGCTGCAAGTAGCAGTCTTGGTCCACGTATTTCTGTCGAGCGGACGTGGGATGTGGGTGGTGACCTGACTGGGTCCAGGTGTTTGTGTGAAATGTACATGTGACATGATGGACAGCTTGAATTGATCTTTAAGATTTTGATCAGGTGCATTATAATGGAATCAGTGTTGTCACGTCCCCTTAGTGTTTTCTGGTTATCACTAAGTTTTGTGTATCTTTATGTTTCCTCTTTGAACATTAATTCCTATATATACTAGATTGCTTCTGTTCTGCTGTGACATATATTCTGCACTACACCATTCTGCTTTTGTTCCCACGTAACTGTATATATACCGTGACTCTTCCCCTCCAGTATTGTTAGTGCAGTTTCATTATAGAAAATAGGAGGTACGAGAGATTATTTTGAGGTACAGTACATGCCCTTCTCCTTACTCTGGGGAGCAGCTGGTAATATGTTCCAGGAATCCTTTTCTTGTGAACAGAGATTAATAAAGTTCTTTTTCTATCCATCCTCAAGGTTATTTCTTAATTCCAAATACATACGTAAATACGCAGACTAGAGGTTTGCTGTTATTTCATTACAAAAATAGCAGATTAGCCATCTATTACTGTGAGTCTACATAGTTACCCATTTGGAAAAAAAAATTTTGAAGTTCTGTGGTGGCAAAGCCTGTAGTCCCAGCACTAAGGGTGCTGAGGCAGAAGGATCATGAATTCCACTAAATTTGTGACCATCATAGTTCCCTCACCCTCATATCTGTAACTTTGCGCTTGAAATAAACTTAGGAAATTTTAAATGGTCTTCAGATTTTGAATTTTTAAATTAAGTTGTTTGCTATAAATACATGATTCATATAAAACAGTCCCTGACCTGGCAGTTAGTTTTGACAATTTCATCTGAAGTAGTTCAACTTGTAACATAAAATCAACATTTGGTGGGTCCTTTAAAACTGAATATACAAGGTACGAAAAGTGCTGTGAATGTGTAAATTTTAAAAACATTACAGTAAAAGACATATTGCCATTATTTTTTTCTCAGAGTATTCCTCTAACTTCAAACACACTAGTCAATATTGTTCTTGGCACTTTCTGAAGCAGTTCTGGAAGTCCTTTTAGTTGAGTTGTCGCGGCTGCCCCCGTGTTCGGAATTGATTCAAAGCCTTTGACTCTCATGGTCATGTTGACTTTGGGGACGGCCAGGTGTTGCACAGGGCCTCATCAGGGAGTAGGTGGGTGAAGACACCCTTGTGGTTCTACAAGCCCATCTTCCCGCGGGATGGCCTGGACGGCATGGCCTGGACAGCAGCATTCTCTCAGCAGAGAAAGCCTTTATGTTCGGCTGATTGCTCTTTGGGGAAGGTTTAGTTGGGTCATCTCTTTGGTGAATTTTTACTTCCATTTCTAACCCTCTCTCTCTTTCTCTATCTCAGTCTGTTCTGCTCCCTCCCTCTGCATTTCCCTCCCTCTCTTTCTGTCCTATTTTTGTGATACTGGATTTCTTGCATAAATTCCTTTCATTGTATGTTCCTTCCTTCCTTACTTACTTTAGCTTACTTATTTTAGCTGCCATATGTATTTTATTCTCCAGTTCTGTTTTCATAAGTTTGTTTTTGTTTATAAGCTTTGTTTATAATTTTTGTTCATAAGTTTGTTTGCTGAAATAACATACGTCTCTAGGGATGTTACATGATAGAAATGGTTTTTTGTCTTGTTCTAGCAGTGTCTCTTAAATGTCTAAGCCTTTTTCTTTGGTGTTTATTTTGATCTTCGGCCTGTTAAAGGTGTCTTTATTTGTGTGACAATGAGTACCCTTGCCCTATTAAAGAATGGGGCTAAGGTTCACTGAGAGCCCCACGGGGCTGCCTTGCATAGCCACATGGGTTGCATACTGCAAAACTCTGAAGGGCACTGTTTGCATATATTCTTTTGTTCTGTCAAAAATAATTCATATTTACTGTGTTAAAAATTGAAGTGTGAAATACCAAAATTACTTGTTGATTTGGTAACCTATTGTACATTAACAATTCTCTGAAAAATAATTTCTAAATCAAAAGAAATTCAGTGAAAAGAATAGCATTCCTTTGTGCTTGTACATCTTTTTAATGTGTAGCTTAGTAGAAGGTAACTGAATTTTCAGGTTTCTGCATTTGGTCTGTTATGTTATATTTTGATTGAAATAGCTAAAAATATCTAGCCTCACTAAGTACAGTAATAGTCTTTTCAGATAATTCAGTAATGTTTTCCTTTGCTACTGGGCCCAAACTAGACAAGTGGAAGTTTTTTTGTGTGTGTAATACAACTCTAGGTCACTGAACTTTTAGCACTCTGTACATCAAAATCTATTGGTCCATTTCATAGTTTGAATAGATTTTTTATCCATGGATGATCCTACAAAATTATATAAAAAATACTGATATACTGGGTTATATAGATCTTTCAAATTTTGACATTAGATTATAGAATATCAGCTCATCAATGATGGTATGAGTTTTCTCAAAATACAATTTTTGCTTTGGTATCCAGAGAACATACTGTCATAGTGTGACAGGTTCACCTTGTTAATTTTCAAGAAAAGGTCTACTAGGTACCCAAATCTAACTACTCATAGTTTGGCTCTTATTCTTTGAAATAAAAGGGATACTCCGTGAAAAGTATCTCAGTTCATCTCACAGCTTAGTCACAGACCCAGGTGTTTTGGTTGCAACATCAGCATTACGTGCTTTTTACCTCATCACATAGAATATTAAGAAGACATCAGTTCAAAGATTGATGTTTAACAAAATCAGTTTGTATGGCTTGTGTGAGGTAGTAAAGAATGCAGTGATTACTGAGAGTTTGGATTTGCTGCTGTTGTCTCAATTTGCATTAAGATGTCAGTATTTTTTTTAATTTTATTTAAACAGGAAAAAAAAACAGAATAAAGGATAGTAACAATACAGAATTCCAAGGAAAAAAGGAAACGAACAACAACAAAAAAACCTAAGAAATTATTACTTGACAAATTACATACTGACTTCTTGGAAATAGTTGTTCAAATTACAAAGTTAAAACATGTAGACATTCAAACAGTGAGACTGTTAACAGTTCTGCTCCACGATCTGACAAAAACAGCAATATGGTCATCCATCTTACCCACTCAAATATACATGCAATTATATCAAAAG
>PVJX010036319.1:0-17638 GCA_004027295.1 Dolichotis patagonum
ATAATTAACAGAAAAGGAATTTAAAGTCAGCAGGCCTACAAACTAGTGTGGCCACTACCACAAACTAGCTGGTGACCCAGACTCATTTAAGTATTTTAAACTGCAGTATCTTCTTACATAAAATAAACATAATGCTGCTTACCTCAAAAAGCTTTAATAAGGATTAAAAGAGATGAATTATTCAAGTAACACTTCTTAACTGTAAAGGATTATGGGAATAGCTGAAATGTTACAATTTTTGATGAGATCTGAGAATTTAACTGAGAAAAGAACTCTAGGCCATACTCCCAAAACTATTATACAGATTTAATGCAATCCTGATCAAAATGCCAATAACATACCTTACAGATCTTGAGAAAACATTCCTAAAATTCATTTGGAAACAGAAGAGACCTAGAATAGCAAAGGCAATCCTGGGCAACAAAGACAAAGCACGAAACATCACAATCCCTGTCTTGAAATTATACTGCAAAGCTACTGTGATAAAATCAGCATGGCACTAGCAAAAAATAGACTTGAGGACCAATGGAACAAGATGCAGACACAACTACAAAGACACTTAGTCACGTTATCTTTACACTTAGTCACCTTATCTTTGACAAAGGGGCTAAACATGTTCACTGGAAGAAAGACAGTCTCATTAATAAATGGTGCTGGAAAAATTGGCTTTCCACATGCCAAAGACTGAAACTAGATCGATGTTTATCACCATGCACTAAAGTCAAAATGGATCAAAGATCTAAATATTAAAACAGAAACACTAAATCTACTGGAAAACAAGGTAGGTAGAAATGTTGGAGACATAGGGGTAGGTAATTCACGAACAAAATGCAAACTGCATGGGAAGTAATTCCCAGAATCAACAGCTGGGATCTCTTCTTATTAAAAAGTTTTTGTACTTCAGAAGAAATTACCAACAGAGTAAAAACCCACAGAATGGGAAAGAACTTTAGCCAGCTGTCCCTCAGACAAAGGACTTACAGCTAGAACTGAAGAACATCAGGCCCCCCAAATTCAAAGTCCCAATCCAAAAAAGGGCAACTGAAATGAATACACACTTCTCAGACGAAGAAATACAAATGGCAAATAAATACATGAAGACATGCTCAGCATCACTGGTCATTCGAGAAATGCAAATTAAAACAACATTAAGATTCCATCTCACTCCAGAAAGAATGGCTGCATCAAGAAATCAACTGATACCAAATGTTGGCAGGGCTATGGGGAAAAAGGAACCCTTCTCCACTGTTGGTGGGACTGTAGACTGGTGTAACCACTGTGGAAATCAGTGTGGAGAGTCCTCAAAAAACTAGGAATGGAAGTCCCATTTAATCCAGCTATTCCCCTTCTGCATATTTTCCCAGAAAAATTGAGAATGTCATGCAACAGCGATATGTGTACCCATGTTTATAGCAGCACAATTTGTAATAGCTAAATCTTGGAAACAACCAAAATACCCATCAACTGCAGAATGGATAAAAAATATGTGCTATTTTTATACAATGGAATAATCACTCAGCTATAAAAAAGAATGATCTTGAGGTTTTTATAGATAAATGGAAGCAACTTGAGACCATACTCATAAGTGAAATAAATCAAACTCACATTTATAAATATCGTATTGTCTCCCTAGAATAAAAAAATAAAAAATAAAAATCTGAAAGAGTAGTAAGATCCAAAATATACAATAGATACTGTAATAATGAAAGGCAAAGATAGTGCTTAAAAGGATGGAATTACTGGGATAGGGGAAAGGAAAAAGGGAAGAAAGGAAAACATTTTATGTATGTTGGTAAACATATATAAATGTATGTATGTACATGTACACAAGATAACTACACTGCTAATCTCTGTTAGCTCACCAAAAAGAAAAGTTTGTGCTGCCATTGTTTGATCACTTTTGTGCCTAGATTTTATAACCTGAACAACTACTTCTGAGATAACAAATGCAATATATTAACTACTTTTTTTCTTTACTTTTTTCCTTACTTTTTTTCTTTTTTGAAACTCTGTCTCATTTCTATCCTTTTTTTTGTTCTGCTTTTTAAAATAAAAAAAATTTAAAAAAAGAAAAGGACTCTAGAGCATTTGAGTCCATTAAAATGAATTACTCTCGTCTCAACCTAGATTGGTATCTAGTGTCAATTCAAGCTAAACCCAAAATGCAGGATGAAAGGGCTACAACATTAACTACTTATAGTCCCTGATTACCAATGAATTAGTAGCATCCACTAAATGGTATCAAAATCAATCCTCTGGGCATCATCAAAGCACATATTAAGAACATATTTTCAGAATCCTAAACTAGATGATACAAAATTGTTGCAAGAGAGACAGGGACATAGCTCAGCGGTAGAGTGCTTGCCTAGCATGTACCAGACCCTAGGTTCAATCCCTAGCACCACCAAAAACCAAAAAACCAAAAAACTGCTGTAAGACATGTCCCTGCTTTTATAATTTAGGTCAAAAAATAACACTGGCATATATGAAATAGAAACAGTAAGTATTGTAAGAGCAATTGGTTCAGGAAAGAAGAGATCACTGAGAACTATAGTAGTTGAAAAGATTCCTGAAGACGTTAATATTAATGAAAAAAGCCAGATAGGATGGTGCATGCCTGTAATTCCAGCATTCTGAGAGGCTGAGACAGGAGGATCACAGGTTTGAGCTCAACCTGAACAACTTACTAACTCAGCAAGACCCACTTTCTAAATTAATAAAGGACTGAGGATGAAACTCAGTGCAAAGGTCCTGGGTGCAATCCTTAGCAACACACACACACACACACACACACACACACACGAACGTTAAAGAACAAAATAGAAAAGGCCAAAATGAACGGGAGCATGCTTTATGGGGTAGTGGGGGAGGTGGAAGAATATCTCCTGCTATCAAAAGGTATGTGCTAGAAAAAACTCAAGAGTTTGAGGACTTGACAATAGAGGACTCAAATGAGGAGAAACTGGATCTTAACTATCAGCAATCTAGGTTTTTCAGCCAAGAAGTAAAATGCTGAAAACTTGGTCTTAGAAAAAGGAGTCTATCTTGGGTACAGAGAACAGGGTGTGGGGAGAAAAGCTGAAGCAAGGACTTCACTTGCTAATGTAGTATCCAGATGTGAAATGATAAAACGCCTTCTTGAATTTCTATAGTAGTAAAGATGAAAAAAAAAAGAATAAAAAAGAAAAGCCAATCTATTTAAAAGAAAATCAATGAAACCAAGATTTCTAATCCAGGAGTCTAGGGATTCCAGAGCAGAAGGGACCACCATAGAGGATGCAGGAAGAGAAGCAAAGGAGAATAAGTTTCAAAAATTAGGGAGAGGGCCGGGGATACAGCTCAGCAACACAAGCACCCACCTGGCAAGCACAAGGTCTTGAGTTTGAGTCCCAGCAACTTCCCCCCAAAAAAAGAAGCAGGAAGAAAGAAGACAGAAGAAGAAGAAAATTAGGACAAAAGAACAGATTTCAAACTAAACACTAAGGCTGTGAGAAGGCTGAAGACTCAGGAAAGGTACTTGGAATGGGTTCAATAATTGTAGCAAATAAACTTGTCACAGAATGTTATGGGGGAACAAGAAAAACAGTTAATAGCCCAATCTATTCTCAGTGACCTCCTTGATCTCTATCTAGTAGCCTGTGCTGAGCCCCACAAGTCTTAAAACAAGAAGGATGTGAATTTGCATTCAGGCATCTATCAGCTGTAAATGACAATGACGCACATAGTTGTAAAAATAGAGATCTCTGGCAAGGACTGATACGAGGTTCAGGGAACAACACAGAGAAACTATCTCCACATACAAGACAGATCTTATTTATGAAACATTCCTCAAAATTCTCTGGTAAGCTACCATAGTAACATATTCTATGACAGAGTCATCAAAATCAATAGTCCTCTAACTTTTAAGGCAAGGATTTAAGCTGGAAAAAAAATATTTAGATACTTTGCCCATAGCTAAGTAAGGTTTGGTACTAAGGCTACCCAAAGGCAGCTATGTTTGACAAATGCACAAATTCCTTTAATACTTAACTTTGGGCAATACTCAGAGTATCTTCTTTCCAACCATGTAATAAATTTTGATCCAGCATATCTCCTCATAACCTTCTGTAAGGAACTATGGAAAGGCCCAGGCTCCCTGATAACCAAGTGTTACAACCTCTGGGAAGGCTGAGATGTGTCTTTCTTCATCACTGCATTCCTGGTGACTAGTACCGTATCTGCCGTATCTCAGCCAGTCCCAAAATACTTGTGGAAAGAAAAAACGGTCAGTGGTTATACCTGGAGGCTGAACAACTTCAAACATGAAGCTGTTCAAAACTATGACCAGCTGTCTCTAAGTGCCAAGAATTTCCTTCCTTAGTTTCTAGCCCTGGAAGACAACATATTTCCTCATATATAATCTTCATAGAAGAACGATCAGGTCACATTATAATCAACCTACTAAACACCCCTAGATAGCTAAAGGAGTTCAAATTCCAGTAAACTATTACGTTTGTAAAAGACTAGAAAATCTACCATAACAATATTTGGCTCACTTGGGTATTTTACAGAGTGTAAAATTAAAGAGAGGGCTAAACTCATCCTGTTACAAGGGGCCCACTTCCTCAACAGCAGCATTAATCCATTCCTGGGAAGCCTGCCTTCCCAGATGGATACACTGCAAGCTCACTTCTAAAACCTGAACCTCAAGGGACACATTTGAGACATAACATTATGCCAAATTCAAAAGGATATTTTGTGCTTTTCCCAATGGGTAATATATTAAAAGACAGTCAAGTCCAATTCTGCAAACTTGTAGATCTGCTTGTAAAGGACTTCTCAAACCAGGTGTGGTGGCACACACCTATAATCCCAGCACACAAGATGCTGAGGCAGGAGGATGCATGATTTCAAGGCCAGTCTGGGCTACATAGTGAGTTCAAAGCCAGCCTGAACTACATAGGGAAACCATGTCTCAAAAAAAAAAAAAAAAGTAATAGGAATTTTTCAATTATCCAGAATTGGTAGAACATGCTTATACAATTTGTATTATAATTTTAAAATAATAAAATAAAACATACCAATAAAAGGTAAAAAAAAAAAAAAATCACCAAAACAACAAAACCTAACCAAAACACCAAAAATGAACACAGACTTAGAAACTGAGAAACCTTGAAAAATTGTGGGATTTCCTTTGTTTTACAACAACAACCTCACGGTTCCTTTTGTAAATTTTACTTTTTAAAATATCAGTTTGTAGAAAATATCTTAAAATATATCTATGATATAGAATAAAATTCATTAGTATTTATAACTAAAGTCACTACCACTGTCATTAAGAAAGGCTCATTAAGTACCAAATTAGGAAACAAAAAACAGGGCAGGGGATTTTAGCTCAGAGGTACAAGCACCTGCCTGGCAGGCTCGAGGTTGTGAGTTGGATCCCCACAAACAAACAAACAAACAAACAAAATCACGTGGCTTTTAAAGAAATTCTACTTTACAACTAAGTGGAGCTATGTATACACAAAGTCACATACCAGTTCTTATCAAATTTTTCTATTTTTTCTTTAAGGTTTTTATATTGTTATTATAATTTAAAAGGGAGAGCAGGAAGACAAACACAGATATCTGCCCTTTAGGAGCTTACTACCTAATATGAACAATATCAGATACACAAATTTTACATGGCAATCCACCAATAGGATTAAAGCCATTACAATAAAACATAAATGAAAAAGTAATGATGGGAGGCTGAGGCAGGAGAATTACCACGAGTTTGAGGCCATCTGAGCTACATAGTGAGTTCAAGGCCAGACTGAACTGCATAGAGAGACTCTGTCTCAAAAAAACAAAACAAAAAATAAGAATTTTTCAATTATCCAGAGCTGGCAAAATAGGCTCATACAATTTGTATGAAATTAAAAATTATAATTTTCTCTGCTTAATCAGCTAAATGACATTGCCAGTTCCCACTAAACATTTTATACTTTTCCCCATACTTTTTATTAGTGCATGTTGGTTATACAGATCAGTGGATTTCTCTTCGGCAGATCTGTACTGGCAGAAAACATATTCTGATCATTTTTACCTGCCCACCCCCTTGTCTGCCTTCTCCCCTATTTCACATTTTTGAGGGGAGGGTTCACTGCATGTAGAATGTTTCGCCCATACCTAGTCTCTTTGTCTACTCACCCTTACACTCCCTCCCCCTGCCTCTTATTCTCTCCCTCTTATCTAGTAACAGTCTCACTTCTACTCTGCTAATACCTATTTAAAGTCCATATATTAGGAAGAACATACAATAGTTGTCTTTCTGAGTCTGGCTTATTTTGTTCCACACAATGGTCTCCAAATATATCTATTTTTCTGCACATGACAACATTTAATTGCTCTTACGGCTGAGTAATACTCCATTGTGCACATATGCCACATTTTCTTTATCCACTTATCTGCGGATGGGTTCATACTCTGGTCCCACATATTGGCTATTATACACTGGGATGCAATAAACAGGGACATAGGCATCCCGATGGTATGATGCCTTTAATTCCTTTAGGTATATACCAAGAAATGACACAGATGGATGACAGGGCAGCTCCAGGTTTTGAGGAACTTCCATACTGATTTCTATAATAGCTGCACTGATTCAGATTCCTATTAGCAGTGTTCCTTTCTTGCATCCTCACTAGCATTTATTGGTTTCTGTACTGTTGATAACAGACATTCTCAATGAGGTGACATAGAATCTCAAAGTAGTTTTGACGTGCACTTCTCTATTTTTGACCTAAGAAGAGGACTATCTTTATAAAACCAAATCTTTTTGCACTTACTTTCAAAAGAATGTAAATTCAAAAGAATTAATATTCAACAGATGAAGATCTACCCAAGTTCATGTTTGCATCAAGTTATGAAATTACATCTTGTGCCTGGTTTGAAATGTTGGGAAAGCTTTGGCTTACATTTTCCATAAATGGGGATGGGGAAGTTAGAATCATCTGTGTGAAATATACATAACAAAGCTAAAAGGAAAGTATCCCCTCTTCCTGTAATATATCAACTTTGCTAAGAAACCAGCTAAGATGCAAACATGCCAAATACTAACCTCTGCCAACTGACATTAGTAACAAAAAACAGAAGAAAACTAGGCATGATCCCTGCCATCCAGGAATTTGTAACCTAATACTCTTGCTGAAACTTAAATAGACCTTGAAAAACACAGCATCACTTAGGTCCTAATTAGTCAGTCTCTGTTATAACAGGGTTTGAGGCCTCTCTTTAAGAGAGCTAAAGGAGATTAAATGAAGGGTTACGTCACTACTGTAGTTAATTTTTCTTAAATCATCTGCTCTCTATAGCCTTAAATTAGGTACTCTCGGGATTTCAAAGATTAAGGACAAAGATGTGAACTCTTATTCTTAAATAACATAATTTAGTGAAGAACACAGATAGATACGTGTGTGCGAATAAATGAAACAGGGAACAATACCTAATTAGCTAAAAGACAGAGACAGAAACCTCAAATCATTCCATTTTTCCCTAACCATTACATGATTTCTCAACTTTCAAGCCTTTGTATATGCTACCTTTTTTTTTTTTTTACTAAAATGTCAATTTCTCCTTCCTATGCCAGAGAACTTTTAATTATCCTTTAAGATCTACCTCCCAAGCCATCTCTTAAGGAACCTGGAGCAAGAAGAGTCCTCTTCCTCTCTGCTCCAACAGCATATTATGATACAACAGCATATTATGATATACTTTAATATTTTAGGCTTGCCTGTCTTAGTAGACTCTGAGGGCAAGATTTGTGCCTTTTTCTAAAATCACTATAGGTTTATCAAAATAATACATGTACACAATTAAAAAGCTTAAGTAGTACAAGAAACTACTTATGAAAAACATCAGTTCCCTCCTTAATCCCCTGGTCCGGCTTCTTACAGACAACTATTCACAATTCATCCAGCTCTTTCTCCTGGTAGCTATTTTTGTTTGTTTAATTATCAGCTAATAACACACACTAACTTCTTCTGGGACTTGAAACATCCTGGTGTGATCTTTTCTCATTAATCATTTTGGGTAATTTTGTGTGCTATCTCAAAGCTGCCATCTTTCTTAAGGTTTTTTTTCCCCCCATGATTCTCTCCTCCATTTCATCTGTTTTCTTTTTAGACTCCAATTAACTAAATGCTGGGTCCCCTGATTTTATTGTGGTTTTTTTGAGACAGGGTCTCACTAAACAGCTAGGTTGGCCTTAAACTCACAGCTATTCTCCTGCCTCAGCCTCCTAAGTGCTAGAATTATAGGTTTGCAACACCATGCCTGGTTTATTGCTCCTTTTCTTACATCCTATCTCTTTGTGTTATGGTATGGAAGATTGATTCATCCATTCATTTGGAGATTGGGGATCTCACTATGTTGCTCAAGAGATCCCTGCCTCATCCTCCCAAGTAGCCAGGACTACAGGAGCACGCCACTGCTTAATTATGCTTCATTTCTAGAAGCTCTTATTTTCAGATGGTTTCCTTTACAAAGCATCTATTTTTGTTTTATGAATCCTAAAACTTTTGCTCTATCAGAGAACACTGATTACAGAAGTTTAAATGATACTTCCCTCCTGTACTTTTTCTATTTCTTCTCATTCCTTCCCTCTCCATCCTGGCCCCATATAAAGGACAGGTAACTATACTTTGTCATCTTTTTATTTTCAGCACACAGTCAGGCAATAAAAAGTTGAATGAATGGGTGAATGAATAAACTGATGAAACAAACTGAAAACTACTTAAAAATGACTAAGAATGAAAAAGATAAGAACAGAGATCAGTATTACTGTGCTACGGAGATCCACAGATCATTGTCTTCATAAACCAGTAATTCACAAGACTGGTGGGACTGCCCCTACCTACAGGCAGTCTTTATAGCATTCTTACTAGACAGGGCTTCTGTCCAAATTCCAACAACAGGCAAATTAACTCTATTTAAATTTTTAGTTAATTCTTTAACTCTTATTTTGCCTGGAAGAGTTTAACATAATCTGCCTGATTTACCCACTGTAGCACCCCTTTAGTTTTAGGTTTCTAAAAACATTTTTCCTCAGAGCTTCTAATAGGTAAAATATATCTATTTCTTCAAAGCAATCTAGATCCACTTTACAGACAGAAAGTAAAGGAAGCAATTCTTAAATGAAATGACTTCAGAAGAGGTAAGAAGACTAAAGGGGAAAAAAAAAACTCCCAATTTTGAGCTGAAAGTTCTTACACTCAAAGAGAAACTTGAAGTCACCTGACAACATACTGAGTGCTGTTGGTAAAACACATCAGAGACCTCCCAGCAGTTTTAAATGTTAGCTATCTATAACCCCAATTATGGTTATTTTTTTTGTCAAATGATGAAAGTAAACTATGATTATTAAAAACATAAGAAAATTACAATGTTTTCCCCAAAGACAGAATCACCCGAAGACAGATACATACTATTAGTGTATATGACATATTTTTCTCTACAGATACTGATTTTTCCTCACAAAATCTGGACACAGATTTTGGACACACACACACATACACACATACACACACACACACACACACACACACACTTTTACTGTAACTATTTTTAGTTTGAGCTTTCTCAGTTTAAATGCCTACAACATCAAGTGTCCATCGCCCCTTAGGTCTAAAAGCTAAAGTAACACTAGTTGATTAGAATCAGAAATAATAATCTCTTCTCTCAATTTTATGAATATCTCACACTGTAAAATCTGAGAACATTCTCCATAACCACATCATTATAATTCAAAAATCAAAAGACTAGATTGAAATCTGCCTTAAGTGTAACCAAAGAGCTCATTTTCTTTTGTTTCTTCAGATTTAATCATTCTTTCTTGCATTAAAAATAACAAAATTGTAGGGTGACATTAACACATGATCATGAAACAAAAATGTGTTTCATTTCATTAGTCACAGTCTACATATCAACCAGCTGTCGAAGCTAAAAATATGCCTTAATTTAAAATTTTGTAAAACACAAGCATTTAAGACTCATTTTGAAAGAAATATGATTTCTCTCTGTTTCTACCAACCCATTGGCAGCTTTGAAGAAGAACAAATAAGCACCTCTGAAGCAAGGAACCAGTAACAGTGGAGAAATGGAAGCTAACATCACTGATCTCACACTGTTTACACCTTATCAATAAACACAAGCTAAGGCTGACAATTTGATGCCACAAAGGTAAATAAAAACAAACATATATTCTCAAAGAAGGAAAAGTATCTGAGGCCGAGTTACCTAATAATAACGGTATGTTTTTTATCAAGGGAAGAGTGAACTGCAGAGAGGCAAGCAGTAATAAAACAGTCACAGCTTTTCCTCACCAGCTGGAATGGAGACATTATCAAGGCTAGATCTGCAGTGATAATTTCTTTACCCTCAAATCTCACAGCACAGAGCAGTCTCTAACAGATACTCATCTGCTATGAAACAGAAGCAGCAAGTACACCTTCATCTACAGAAGCTGGAATAGAAACATTCCAACTGAATTTCAGGTACAGTTACTGCAAACTGGAAAGAGATGCAAAGAAATGTGAATATCTTGGAAATTACCAGTCACTTAAAAAAAATACAGCAAAAGAAAAAAAAATACATTCTGAGGCAAGAGGATCACTGGAGTTGAAGGCCAGCCTGGGCTCCATAATGGGTTCAAGGTCAGCCTGAACAGAACAGTAAGACTCTGTCTGAAAAAAACAAAAACAAACAAACAAATGCAAAAACATACTTTTTTTGACTCCAGAAAAGACTCACATTCCCCTCTTAAGGTTCTTGCCACTATACCATGTTGCCATCAGTATCCCCCTAGAATATTTCCTTTATTGAAAAAGGAATACTGGGGCCTGGAAGAAACATTTGAAAGGGAAAGAAGTCAACTGTTTCTTTTTGGCTTTCCATTTCCTCTTTTAGATATGCTCCAATTAAATTCAAAAAGGTAGGTGTCACCAAGAGACACAGACTGTCTTATAGTTTCTGGTGCACATACAGCCTTGCTAAAAACATGTTTGTTTCCTAAATCTTTAAATTCACAAGTACAAATTTATTGCACTGTAAAAATGTAAACCTACAGGTAAAAATTTTGGTTATTCAATCCCTATAGATTAAGAAAACATCAATTAATTTTTCCAAATGCCAGGGATACCAGGGAATAATTGATTTTGAAGAAATATTTTGAACTGTTTTCAATTAAATTCTTGGTAGATTCTAATCTGATTACATTGCCTGTATTACAGCAATTTGAATCTGTTTGCTTTGATATCCAACATTGATAACAATTAGCAGGGAGACCAATAGGGCAATCCATTTTCTCCTCCAGTAACGACTTTCAATAAGCAAAAAAGAAAAAGAAAAGAAAAAAAGGGGGAAAGGACCCTGGTCACACCCATTTATTTATAGATAACGTAGTATTTACTATCTAAAGTACCTGATGAAAATAAAATAGAGTTCTAGAAATGGAAAGTACTGTAACTTTTTTAAAAAGCAGTGCTCAGCTGCTTAAGTTTATTCAGCCTTTTTACACCAAAGAATGACTAACCATCACATGAAATCATATGAAAGTACAAAGAGGTCCCCAGGCGTCATGGTGTGCACCCTTACTCCCAGCACTCAGGAGGCAAGGGCAGGAAAATGTTACGAGTTCAAGGCCAGCCTGAACTGCATAGGGAGATCCTGTCTCCAAAATGAACAAACAAACAAGAAAGTAGGAAGAGGTATTGTCATGGTTTATGTTGGTGGCCCCCAAGGCCTCATGTATTTGCATTGTACATTTGTGATTGGTTCATTGTCTAGTGCTTGGATTGGGGGTGTGAGTGCTACACCGGCCTGGGGGTGGAGCCAGGATGTGATGTAATGGCAGGCAGCAGGCGTGTCTCTCTCTTGCCAGTTTCCACCTTGCTGTTTGCAGCTGCCATGAACTGCAGACCCACCATGCCTCCCTGCCTTGGAGCCAACTGAGTATGGACTGAAACCTCCAAAAACTGTAAGAAATAAACCTTTCTTTTCCCAACTTTGGGCATCAGGTATTTTGTCTCAGCAACTAATGAAAAGTAACTAAGACAGGTATGAAAAAAATATTGGGGGTGAGGGAGAGAAAAGAATATTGGGGAATCCTGAAATCAAGTCTCAATGTATTCTATAGACTAACTTTTGTCAAGTCATAATCACCCCGAACCTCAGTTTCTTCACATATGAAATGAAGAAATAAGCAGAGCATGGTGGCGCACTCCTGTAATCCCAGCACTTGTAAGGCTGAGGCAGGAAAACTGCTTGTAAGTTCGAGACCAGCCTGTGCTACAAAGTGAGCTCAAGGCCAGCCTAAACTGCGTAGTGAGACCTTATCTCAAAAAGACGAAAAAAAAAGTGAAGATATAATAGACTTCATATGTTAAATTCCCTCCTAAATCCATAATTCTGTATGTTAAAAAGGAAAACAGGGGATAAAGAAGAATGAGATAAAGCTTTGACTTAGTAAACAGTTCTGTATTAATACTTGTTTTGAAAATGCAAAATAAATTTTTCTGGGAGTGTTTAGACAAGGTCTTGCTATGTAGTCCAGGCTGGCTTCAAACTCCTGCTTCAGCTTCCTAAGTGCTAGGATTACAGGCATGAGTCACTATGCCTGGTCCTGAAAATGCAAACCTGTTCCAACACTACAGATATATGAGGGAACATTATGAGCATAATTTAATTTTTGCATTCACTTGTGTGTCAATACACAAGAAATGCTAAGTGCATGCATAAAACTACCCCCAGAACAATCAATTAGTATGGGAATAAACAAAATCCATAAAACCAGGCACTCTACGTACAGCTTCGTCAGTTAACCATGTTAGGAGCTGTACTTATCCACTCACTTTGGGTATTAAACTCTGTCAGATTGCAGATAATCTTCTCACTATTTCACAAGATGCAACCCTTCTAACACCTTCCCACAAAATGAACTTCAGGTTTCTTGCAAAGGAAACTAATACTACAGTATTTATATACTTTTAACCATTTAACATATGTAAAACTGTGCTACCTTCCTATTAGGTTCCTATCTGTGGGGGGGCAGGTTGTGGATGTGGGTGTTTGAGACAGGGTTTCGCTATGCAGTTCAGGCTGGTCTTGAGCTCACTTTGTAGCCCAAACTGGCCTTGAACTTGCAGTGATCATTCTGTCTCAGCCTCCCAAGTGCTAGGATTATAGGCATGCACCACCATGCCTAGCATAGGTTCCTATCTTTTTTAACATGAATCTGGGAAAGTATTTAAGTACTGTGTCCTTATTCCCGTTTTTCCCATCAGTTTTTTTTACTGCACAAAATAGCTATTTTATAACATGTTAGAGTATAACTATCCTACTGTTTGGAAAAAAAATAATCAATGACCAATCCATGTTTTGTAAAGACAACATATAAGCAAGTCTACGTGACTATCAAATCAGTCAAAGAAAATTTTGCCCTGTAAGCACCTCCTGAAGAGTCATTTTCTCCAAAGGCTTAGAAGCTTCCAAATTATACACCAGCCTTTGGGCCAGAAGAATATCACTCACCTTGAAAGAGTGAAAAAAACACTTGCCAAGAACTAAGAGATAAAAAAAAAAAAAAAAAAAAAAACTAAGAGATAACACTGAATGCATCTTCTAAATTCAGACCTTGTGGGAGGTGAGGGTGCAGCTCAGCGGGAGAGGGCTTGCCTACCATACGTAAGGACCTGAGTTCAACTTCCAGCACCACAAAACACAAAACTAATAAAGTAAATTAAATTATTGCAGACCTTGATTCTGGCAGAAAAACCTGACATGAATCACTGTAAATGCCCACTATTCAATGAGATGTTTTACAGTTACTCAATTTCTACCACAGAAGAATATGCAGGGGAAAACATTATTTCTGCAATATAGTTACGACAGTGCAATAGAAACCACAGGCCCTCTATGAACACTCACTCCTAACTCTTAATAAACTTAAGAGTTAAAGGGGCTGGGGATTTAGCTCAGTGGCCAGCGTGAGATTGTGCGTTAGATTCCTGATACCAAAACAAAACTAAAAGCAACTAAAAAGCCAAAGAGCAAATAAAAATACTGCTGCTAGTTAGCATGTTCAGAAAAGATAGAGAACAGAACTGCTGTGCCATCTTGTTTTTTTTTTTAATTTTATTTAAAGAGAAAAAAAAAACAATACAGAAAAAAGGGTAAAACAATACAAAACCCAAAAAAAACCCATAAATCACTAGTTGACAAACCACATACTCCCCGAAATAGCTGTTCATGTTACAAAATTAAGGCAAACAAAGTGAACACACAGTGAAGCTGCAAACAGAAAAAACAGGATGGAATAAAGCCAATTGAGACAGTATAGTGAAACTGGCACAGAACATCACAGCAGGTCACCAGGACAACAGTAACAGGCAACATTGTATATCTCGTTGTCTTCACAATAGTTGTTGTTCTACTAGGTAGAGCAAAATCAAAGAAATACACAACATTATAGAACACATCAACATAGTATTGAATAGAGCAACACCATTAATCAGGACAAAGCAAAACGGCGATAAAAATATCTGCCTTCAGAGATAGTAGAAGGAAACTCCCCTGACTTGCTGTACCAAATACGGTCACCTCCAAAGAGATACCCAGATCCCTGGATCCCAACTGTTACGGGTGTGTGTGTGTGTGTGTGTGTGTGGTATGTTTGATTCTAAGCCCGCGACCCAGTAGGCAGCAGGCTGCTTACTGGTTGGCTCGGCGCCCTAATTTCCAGCATGGCCCGGATCTCAGGAGACGCTCTTGCTTCTGGTTTCCCCGCCCAGGGGTGGCCGCGGCTCCCCACACCACAGTCACTCTCCAGGGCAGCAGGCTGCTTACTGGTTGGCTCGGCGCCCTAAGTTCCAGCATGGCGCGGATCTCAGGAGACCCTCTTGCTTCTGTTTCCCCGCCCTGGGGTGGCCGTGGCTCCCCACACCACAGTCACTCTCCAGGGCGGCAGGCTGCTTACTCTGCTGTGCCATCTTGAATGAGCCTAGACTTAAAACCAGGGGTAATACCAAAAGTAAAAAATGTAGCATGTTCTCCTATATATCAGGCAAGGATATTTGCACATTGCAACCATAACTCCAGCATCATTACTTAAGAATTAAACACATTAAATATTTACAGTAACTGTTAGTTTTGTTTAGGTGTGTACATATGTACATACACACACACATGAAGAAAAAAAATGAAGCAAAAGCCACTGAGCCAGGTGTGGTGGTGCACACCTGTAATGCCAGTACTTAGCAGGCTGAGGCAGGAGGATTGTAATGAGTTTGAGGCCAGCCTGAAATGCACAATGAAACCCTGTCTCTAAAAAAACCCTACTGAAATGATAATAGTGGTAATTTAGGTAATGAGATGACAGATTATTTTTTCCTTGTCCATAGTTTTATTTTACATATAACATTTTTATTATGAAAGAAAATCAAGTATCTTTTAAACAGTTAACTGAAAGAGATGAACCCCCGATATAATAGTAAGCCATGAAGAGGTAACAGTAAGCCATCAAATGTTCCTGCTACTTTCCGAAGGGTCAAAGGTGAGTAGATTGGATTTGGAGGGCACTTGCCCTACCACACAGGACAATCCACTGAAATCAGAACACAGAGAACTCTGCAATAAAAGTCTCAACCATGACAGAGGTGGACAAACACAAAGACAAATGCCACATATTCAGCAGATACATAAACTTTCTTGTGCCATTCTCTATCAGCCAACATTTTGGTGACTCCTACTGGGATTCTGAAAAATATAGTCACTTAACAAACTAAATGTTTGGTAGCAGAGAATATGAAACTATGATCTAACAAGAGACAACCAGTGACCAAAGCCTAAGATATGCAGAAGCCATTGCAGATTTTCTAGCAGCTTCTCAACATGATCACTCAGATAATGATGAATATTCATTGAAAAGCCCAGGTACAATTGGTTAAATATAGCCTGAAAATGTTAATTGGAAAACTCAAGAAATAAACAATTCGTAGCTTTTCAATTGCACACCATTCTGAATAGCATGACAGTATCATGTACCATCATATTCTGAACCTGAATCATTTCTTCATCAAGTGTATCCACACTGTTTATGCTACCTGTCCATTACTGTTTCTGTTAGTCACCTAAGTTATTCAATCCACTACCAGGTCACAGCAGTACGTGTGTTCAAATAACTCTTATATTATTTAAAAATGACTGTTCTCAGGACTGTTCTCAAGGACTGTTCTCAGGAGAGTGACTATAGATAAAATTTAAATGACCAATAACATTTATTCCTGCCAAGGGGTGTTTTTTAAGAGGAATGAATACTTTCCTTTAAAAGAATGATAGTACATTTATCCTACTTTCTCAGGGAGCCAAGCCAAGCGTATATTTTACCACGTACATAGTCTATGGCTGAAGACTACAAAATACAACTCCCATTCACAAGCCCTGAAGGTCTCCATACAAGTCTATCCAGCCAAATCTGGAAGACAAAGGCTAGATGTGGCTGCAGGTTTATTTCAGAAGAAAACTACAAGCCTCACTATTTCACATTTTAAGTATATGACATTATAGAACCTAAATTACATTTGACATTTAAACTTCTAAACATTTCTTTAACAGATGGGTTGTCCAAAAAACGTGCTCTTCACTTATTTTACAAAATGATATTTTACTGTTTCTGTAAATCAGGAAAAGAATTACCTTTATTGGTTTTGGCTTTTTCACCATCAAATATTTTATAGGTATTAAATGTCAAAAGTGTCAACTTTCAAAGGAACTGAAATAAAATTCACAAGGGATCTCAGAGTGTGTAGACAAGTAGGGAAAAGAGCATGGCACTGACAGAGATTACTCCATGGCACTTGCTGTGGAAACAGTCTTCCTGACTACTCATGTGCTAAAACAAGAATATAGTAACAACTAGTTGGGGGTAACCCGATAACCTGAAAGCTCCCCACCAATACTTTAATAGGAAAAGGAATAATAAGAGTTTCAAAATGTGTTTCACAACGATAGCTCAGATTCTATCATAGGAAAATTTCTAACTCATCCAAATGTTTACAAGCTATAATTATATATTTTACACAGAAAATAAAGGTGATTTGAAAATAAAAGTGATTCTGTTTACCCTTTCTCAATAACGTTGTTACATTCCTCATTCTAAAATTTAAAAAAATTTTTTTTCATTTGAAACTGGGCATGGGGGCTCACTCCTATAATCTCAGCACTTTGGAGGACCCAAGTGCAAGTTCAGCCTGGACAACTTAGCAAAACTCTGTCTCAAAAAATTAAGAAAGCATTCAGAAGTGTACTCAGTGCAAAAGCCCTGGGTTCAACCACCAATAATGTAAAAAAATGAAATAAAATAATAAAGGACAGAGATGTAGCTCAATGTGAAGGCTCTGGGTTCAATCGCCAGTACCAAAACAGAAAATCTCATCAATGTTCCAATATACATGCTAAGAGCTTTTAGGGGGAGAATTCTTTCCAAAAAAGCAAAAATAAAATGCAGCCCTTACATATCTGGATGGCTCTTCTAGGTTCTGGTCATTCATGTCAGTAGGAACAATCCGGGTAGCCAGTGGTCCCTCTGCAAAAGGTTTTGGTAGCTGACCTCTGAACTCTG
>PVJX010036320.1:0-17656 GCA_004027295.1 Dolichotis patagonum
TGGTTCCCTGTCATGTAGAGCATTGTTTATTCATCTTTGACTTTCAGTCTATAAACCCTTTTTTGGGTTAAGAGTATATTGATGGACCCTATCTCCTGATCCTTGCCAGTGTTTCTTTTTATTGATGAACCAAGGCCATCCATATTAGTGATTACAGGCAACCTTCTCTATCTCATCTCTACCATGTTATTTTTCTGCCGTTGGTTATCTACTTTTCTCCTTCATTCCACTGTCTGCCCCATTCAGTGAGCCCACTCTGCCACTGTTCCTGAAACCATGGTCTTTTTTCTCTCTCTCTAGAATGTCCTTCAGTACTTTTTGTAGGCTTGGTTTGGTGATCATGAACTCCACCAGTTCCTCTTTGTCATGGAAGCATCTTGTTTCTCCATTAATTCTGTGAGATAGTTTTGCAGGGTACATCAATCTGGGTTGGAGGTTATTTTTTTTCAGGGCTTGGTATACTTCACTCCAAGCTCTTCTTGATTTGATGGTTTGTGTTGAGATTGTGTTTGGTGATTCTGATGGGTTTTCCTTTATAGGTGATCTGTTTCTTTTCTCTGACAGCTTTTAATATTATGTTCTTGTGTCTTCTGGGATCTTGATTATTATATGTGTGGGTGTAGATCTATTTAGGTTATAGCTAGCTGGAATTCTGTATGCCTCATATATCTGAATATCATTTGCTTTTCCTATGCTTGGGAAGTTTTCTTTAATTATTTCTGTAAATAATTAAATTTCACTTGTGTTTACTCCTATATCTTCACTCACATTTTTTGTTCTTAAGTTATAGTTCCTCTTGTCATCTTTTAGCCTTTGGATTGTTACTTCCTGATTCCTTGTTATTTTTAAGAGATCTTTCTCTTCAAGATCGCAAGCTGAAAACCTGTCTTCAAGGTTTGATAGTCTATCTTTAGTTTCTGTCAAGCAGTTTTGCCAGCTTTCAATGGAGTTTTTAATTTCCTGGTAGTCTCTTTGAATCTGTTTCACATATTCTAAATTTTTTTTATATTCTTCATCAAAGGTTTCCCTCCTTTTTCTATGCTCCTCTATTCTTCCATCTGTGTCTTCTTGAGAGGTGCTTATCATTTCTTTTATTATTTTTCTTATATATTCCTTTACTTGTATTAATATTTCTGTTTTAAGTTATTTTATAGTTCCACAAAGTTGTTTCTTTTTGTCAGATGCCATTGCTTCAGAAACTGCAGGTGTGTAACTACCGATCTCTTCTGTGTTTATATCTCCTGGACCAGTAATGCTTGGGTTGGAGGCCAGAGACTGCCTTTTGCTTCTTCCTCTTGTCATTTTCCTAGTTTCTTCCAGACAACTGGATAGTGGGGCCCCTGAGATTTCCTGTATTGGTTATAATTACTCTGAAGCATGTTGGCTAGGGATTTCTGCTGTTTGCTGCTTTCCCTAGTCTGCTAGTGGCTACTGGAGTGTAAGCAGGGGCAGGGCATTCTGGCATCTCCCTTCTGAGCTGGTTATCCACAGGGAGTATTCACCACATTAGTGTGTGTTATTGTGTACCGGGCAGGTGGGGTTGGTTAGGGATAGCTTTAGGTAAACCTTGGGGTGGCTGTTGGACCATGAACAGGGGACTCATTCCAAGCAATTTCCACCAATCTGCTCCGAGCTAGACATGGCTGAATGAAACCATTTGCAGTTCTGGTGCTGGGCTTATGGTGCCTGACTCCAAAATGGTGCCCTGCCAATTGCCCACTCCTGCGGGAGGACTGAGTCCCCCACACTCACCGCCAGCCAGTGCAGTTCTCTGGTCCACCGCTCCCCTCCACCAGTGTGTCTCCCTGATGAGGCCTTTGGGTTTGCCAGCCACCAGCGTCACTGTGCCCATACATCTCAAGGTTCCAGCAGGCTTCTGGCGCAGAAGGGGCTGGCTCCAGTGAAAGCACCGCAGGCTGCCACCTTCTTCTGTAAGTTTTTCTTTTCTTTCTTCTTTTTTTTTTTAGTCTCTTTGTGGGCTTCAATTCTCACTTTAGTTTCTTCCTGAGTTGAGGGGACCCACTTCTTTCCTTTTTGTCTTTTCCAGAATGCCGAGTTCTAGCATCTGGACTGTTTCTCTCAGAGTGGCTTTTTACTTCGCTGTTTACAGTTTCACCATCTTCCCAGACTCTCCTAATTATTTTATTTTAAATGAAATGAATTACTTTGAAAAGAGTATACTTTATATATGTGTAAAAAAATTTCCCTCAATATTTAAAAAACATGATGGGTAAGATCTAGCAGGATTCACATGACTTGCTAATTCTTCAAGGAGTGCCTGTAGAACAGAATCTACATAAAATGAAAGGACATAATAAATCTTAAACTTCCATAGTTTCTCAAAGTAAGGATGTGTGCTTCATGGATTATATACACTTCTGCCTTTAAATACAGGGAAGCTGAGCTTCTGCCTCCAGATCGTGCTTTGTGGATTACATACATACTGCCCCTAAGCACAGCAAGCAAGGCTTTTGCCTCAGATTCTACCACTGGGTTTCCATGTTTTGGAATATCTTCCTTGAACTAAGTTCTTTCCACTATCTGAGATGGGGCAGCCTGGGGAAGCCATTGCAATATGATGCATTAAATTTAGCTCATGACACATGTAGCCTCAGGGAATTTCTTCAATATTTTTCCACCTGCTGAAGTTGGACACTAACCTTTGGGACCCATGAAACTCATGCCTATGAGGTTGTCTCAGGGCCTGCCAGTAAGACTTTCATTACCATCATAGCATTTCTTTTGTAAGATTATTTAAGAGCGTGTCACCAGTATAGCTCTCACAATGTTAATTTAGGAGGCTCAAACTACGTAGATAGAATTCCACAAAAACTTTGCTTAGAGTTCTTCATACCCTAAGAGACACTTAGTTATTTGCACTTAAAGTTTAATTTTTTAAAAATTTTAAAACAACAACAAAAATAAATAAAAACAATGATACAAAGTTTCAAAACAAAATAATAGGAGATCAGCAATGGTTAATATATTGTTATCTTCAAAGTAGTTGCTCAGATTGCAAGATAAAGGCATGAAAAAATGATCTAACAATGAATCACAAACCATTATTTTAATATATATAAATTTATATATCTATAAAATTTATATATATATATATATATATATATATATATATATGTATACTCTTTCCCTTCTTTCTTTTCTCATTTCCCCATCTCAGTTATTGTGTCCTTTTGAGCAATTTCTTCCTCCTGCTTGGTATATATATTGTACATTTTGTACCTTATTTACTTTCAGTTTTTTATACTAGGGATGCAATATAATGTCTATAATATTTATAATGAGTTATTTTACTTACGAACATAGTCTCACATTGCTTAATATTTTTGATGATTAAAATTATATAATTTTCTGAGTTTTATTCTATGTATGTCAACAATAGATCTAACATAGCTGACAAGATATAATATCACTTGGAAGTAAACATAGTGAACATAAAATTAAGTCTCTTGGCTTTTGCTATGGTTTGTATCTAGATCTACCCAAACTCTCATGCACTTTTAGATGGAGCTTTTATGGGTGGAGCTGAATATAGAGTTTGTGATTGGCTCATGGTTCAATGCTAGGATTAAGGGTGCTGGGATTAAAGATGAGTGATTGTTGAATCAGCCCATTGATTGGATTAGTACCATCCTAATTCCAGAAGTCTGGATAAATTAAAAGGAACAGAAAGACCCCCAACACTTAATATTGCTGTTTTTGCTGTCTTCCATCACCATGAACCATTACCTCTCTGCCATGTCCTATTCTGCTTTAGATTCAGCCAATTATGTACTGAAACTTCTGAAAACTGTAAGCTAAATAAACCTTTCCTCCTTTAAATTTGGATGTTGAGTATTTTGCCTCAGCAAAAATGAAAAGTAAATAAGATAATTTATCTCATCAAAAATAAAACAAGCTAGTGTTACTAAACATTATGCCATTAAGGTTGGAATGTGACAATAAAAATGTCATTTAAATACTACTTTGGGAATTCAGTATATCACATATCACAAAGAAGCATATATGATTTTAAAAAATAAATATTGAAATCTATGCAATGGATACAGTGGTATTTTAGCAAACTGTTACTTTAAAATAAGCCAGTCTGAAATTCAAGGGACTAGTGAAACACCAATAATTTATTTTGCTCACAGATATTCAATTTGGAAATGTTTATGAGAGGTGGTTTTAACTGTTTTTACACAGTCTCTATAGGATTGGTCAAATATGGTTGAAGCATCTACTTCCAAAATGGTTCACTTACCTCCTTAATAAATTTGGTCCTGGCCGTTGTCTGGTAGCTCTGGGAAAGCTGTCAGAAGCCATTAGACCTCTCCATTTAAACTTTGTGCTAAATTGCACTTAACCACAACACAGCAGCTAAAATACAAAAATGAGTATTCCGTATGATAAGAAGTAGAAACTGTCATCATCTGTGATGTTAATCTTGCCCAATTAATTGGGCTGAGAGACACATAGATGATTACTAAAGCAAATTCTAGGTGTGTCTGAACACCTAGAAATCATTTGGAGTGCACCCATTGCTTGGCTTTTTCATTCTGAAAACTTCCATAGTGCTCTGCTCCTAAGGATGCTTCAGTGTGGTCAGCTTTCTTCACATGCCCATCTGCCATGATGCTATGCCTTGGAAAAAGCCTTGGGGCCAACCAAAATAAACATCTTCTGTTTAAAATTGTGCATTTCAGATCATTTGTCCCAGAAAGAAAAAGTGGATGAAAATAACATCTTTCTGAGCAGGCACAGAAATTGTCTTAGTGCCACATTTACAGGGTATTCTATTGGTCAAAGGAGTCCCAGAATTCTTATTTGTGTTTCAAAGGGAGAGAACAGAGACTTTAGTTGCTGATGTTACCAAGTACCTGTGACCATATGTAATTCACCATAGACAGACAAACAGGTAACTACAAACATGCAATTAGAATCATTGTGTGATTCCAAAGAAAATATCTAAAATCCAAAGAAAAATATCCCTTTCTGAACAGTGTAGTATGAAAAAATACAGTCTAAAACATCTTATACCATTGAGCCTACCCAACCAGTAGATAAAGCTGCTGTGACAGAGAAGAGAGACTAGAAAGGAGAAGAAACCTTTGCTTCATGTCTTCATTGTGCACCCTCAATTGGGAGCAGACTTTGAAATGTGCAAGTATAGCAACGGCTAATTTCTCATATGGTCGATCTACAACTAAGATGGTACTAATTCATATGGTCAATTTAAATATATGGAAAAGGGAGTTCAGACAGTGAAAGGGGCTTTTCAAACACTTAAATAGCTCTTTAGGATTGGAATCAGTCCTTACACAGTCTTATTTTCCCTACACAGCTTTATCTTCCCTCTTTCCTTATTACACATCTAATATTTTGATCACATGCTACATTTCTACTCATATTTTGAGGCAAATGATAAAATTTTCATTTGAATAAGGCAGGTATAAAGTAAGCAAATAAATTAAAATAAGTAGAATGCTAAGGAGAAACTGTTCTTGACAAATTAAATAAATACAATTATTCGAAGATTCACTTTTCATAGTGAATTTTCTTACTTGTGGTCTTTGTAAGGGCAAATCATATGAAAGTACACACTGAATCAAACACACACTGTAGACTCATTTGCAGGTGTGCTAAAATCAGGTCTGTAACATTGCAATGAAGTTTATGTTTTCACTTTGAAATGTTGCCTGAAAATTATTTCCAGTTTTGAAAATTCTGCCTAAAGGCTTTCCAAACTGATTTTCTACATGTAACATTTCTCTATTCATCATTAATTGTTCTTTGGAGAAAGATATAAATGAGTGTATCACAGGCAAGATGGACTCAATTACAATTTTCTTCTATGCTTACAGCAGATTTGTGAGCACATAATGCTACCTAAACACATGAAGTGTTTAATATTTAAAAAGAAATTGTAGAGATTTCTATTGAATTATTAAAGCCTAATACTTATTTTAATTCTAGTAAAAGGGACCATGGTAATCCATTCATCCACACATTAATTCAGTTCATGTTCTTGGGTTCCAGTTATGAAAAGGCCCAACTTACGTGAAGCAAAATGGAGTGAGGGACTGAGGCGGCGAGGGCTTGGTGTATCCTAATGTATCAGCTAGCAAGAGTAGCTAGCCCTAATATTTTGTTCATTGCATGCTTCAGAGTTGAAGTTCTGCTCATAAGCATTAACTGTTTCTTCTTGACCACAGTTTTATCACCTATTAGTTCTTTTCTAAAAATGCAGAAGTGGAGACGTTGCCCAAAGCACGAAAGTGTTTTATGGTATGAAATGAACCCACTGGTTCATAAAGACAAAGGATATTGTCAAGAAAGATGTAGTATGATTACATTTTTATATTTTATTGCATCTAGTTATTTTTACTTATAATTTCTATGAAATAATTCTTTTTCATTACTTCTAGCCATCATTCAGAATCCTCTAGATGAAGATATTAAGAGCCAAAAGAAAAAAAAAATCCAATTTTTTACTATTTAGCTTCAAGTTTGTGAATCAGGCCTGAGACCAAAAAGCTTTGAAAAATATGTCAGCACTAGTTTTCCTTGCCCAAGGGGGAATTGTGTCTAAACTAGAGAAAAGGCCTGGAAGTATATACAAGAATTCCCAAGGGAATTTGGGGACAGGGCATAGAAAAGCTTGTATTAAGATTTTTTCTAAAGTCCTGGGAAGTGACAAAACTTCTGGCTCCTTTCGTTGGAATGAACAATTAAAGTGTATAAATGGAAAAGATTCCTGGAGAGAAGAAGCTGAGACAGCCCTAATGTGTAATACAGTAGTGTAGAAGTCTACCTGCCACTTTCCACCAGTTAGGAAAATATCCTCAAAGTAGGAGGAAATGTAAACCACTGTTAGATATTTATTTTTAGCTTATGGTAAATTTTTATCCTATTTCTTGCATAGCAATTACTTAAATATACATACAGTGATAATCATTTTAGGTTGTATGGTCAGGTGTCCAAGAAATCTGAATTTAGTTTCCCACATATAATACTGGTTTTACTCAAGTACCATCCTGTTGAATGATAGAGATTAACTTGACCAAGTCAAGGTCCCCCTTTTTTATTTTTATTTTGTCTGACTTCTTGATGGCAAATATCATTCCAAACAATCACCTGGGCGAGGCACAGGGACAGGAATTTTGCTCCTCAGTGTTGTCCCAGTCCTTGACGGAGACTGCTATGATTCCCGCATTTCCATCCGAACATCACTTAGGAGTCTAGAGCGGCTACTTGCCCTCCTGACTACAAGAGCGATTGTACTTTTAAACTCAATTGCCCTCATATGAAGAAAAATTACAGAATCACATGTTGACTGAGTGTTGAGAACCTAACAGATCATTGAAATACACTTTGTAAATGGAAATAAGCATGAGTGAGCTCCACTGGAAGACGCAGACACCAAGTCAAAATGAACATGGCGGTAGCATGTCTATCTTGCTCTTCCTAGTTTAAAACATATTTAATACCGTGGGAATATATAAATAATTACAGATAGGCTTCTTTATTTCTATTAGGTTATATATATAATCAATACTACTTCAATATAAAGCAATCTTGCCTGTGTCAAAAAGGGAAAAAATGACATTTTGGATTTTTTTGATTATCATGATTGCTTTGATAAACTGTATGAATACTGAACACATTGTGTGAAAATAACGTTGATAAGGCAAAACATGGGAAAAAGTAGGTACACACAATATTTGGTATAGAAAGTTCCTGACACTTTCACAAACACACATGCCATTTTCCATTAAGTGCTTCCTAAAACTTTGCAAGAAGATATATCAAGCAGCAGTGCAAAGATGATATGGTCCTTTCTTAGACATGCAGATTGTTATTGAAACTTTGTAATTATTGTAATTTTTAAAAGTATTTATCACATTTGGCCCAGAAATCACACTTCTAGAAGTTTAATCCTACAAATAATCACCTATATCAATGTTAATGATTTTAAGATTTACATGTAAATTTATACTTTAGAAAATTATTTGTAAAAGTAAAATAGTAGTAATTTAATTTCTTATCAAGAAAAAATTAATTCAATGATACTAACGTGTTAGCTATGCTTTTGAAAGCTATTTTGCTATATGGTTAAAAATATCACAACACTAAATAAGCAAAGCAAATTAAAAGCAAAAAAAATTAGTTCTTGTTTTCTGAAGCAAATACATAAAATTACAATAATTATTTGTGATGGTAAGCTTATGGGAAATTTTATTTTCTTCATAATTTTCTGATTTTAAAATTCATTTTTGACTTTTATAATAAAATGACGTATACTTAAAGTCATAAAGTAAGTCCACAATCCAATGAAAAACTTACAACTTGGCTAGATGATCTTGGAAATCAATCTACATGTTTCTGGCTTTAAGTACTGCTGAGAAGAAAAATGATCAAGCTACAGGGGCAATGTACACCAATACTCAGTGGATCTCAAAAGACTTGGTTGGATGTCCCCCAAAATATTCAACTGTGCTATTGAAACTTAACATGTGTCACCTAAGACTCTGAGTTTATAATATTAAACTTAAAATTTGGCTGAATTGAAGAGATAAAATTAGGAAATACAGTTAAACTCAGATTAAAAAATTTTTGTACACTTCCAAATTTATTTTTGCCATTATTACTAAAAACTAGAAGAAATAATGTATAAGCTGGAATGTGTTTCTCTAAAGCATTTCCATTATACCCAGTGCTTCTGTTTATAATTATGAAACGGAAGTAGCTTCAATATTGCATCAGTCAGTGCTTACCAGAGAAAAAGATTCAACATAATATATACAAATACATAAGGATTTAAGGCAGGTTACGATGTTTGCTTGCAGAGCCAGGATTAGAAGAGGGCAAAGGGCTGCTGTGAGCTGGAGATGCAAAGGATTCAGTGGAAGGCCTAGAGCTCACTCTAGTGTCCCTTGTGAGTCTGTATCAGGAGGCCCAAGGCTCTGTGCTGGAGGATAGAGTCTGTGCTGGAAGCCAGGAGGTGACATCCCAGGTGGAGGTGAAGACTGAAGCTCCCCCCAAAAAACAGAAGAAGGCTTCCTTCTTCATTTCCTCTTCATTCTGTTCATCTCACAAGCCTGTTGGTTGGTCCCACTTATACCCAGGGTAGGTCTTCTGTTTTCAGTAACTCCCTTGAGCCATACACAGAACTGTGCTGATCCAACTTGTTGAGTATTTATTACTCAAACTGACCATCAGTTAGCTATCACAATTTTTTTGCTTTTAATTTTACCTCTACACACATATGCACATATACATATATACCCTCAGATTAAAACATTAAGCAACAAATAAGCAAAATAAGACATGTGCATATACTATATATTCTAGGAACTTCTAGGCAGTGTTTAAAATAGGTAAAGGTCAATTAACTATGCCATCAAAAACGGGACTACAAAACATCCATCTGCTCTGTAGAACACGTCTAAGAGAGTGAAAGGGCAGCACATACACTGGGAGAAAATATTCGCAGGTCAAATGAAGAACTTGCAAAACACAATAATAAAAATAATAACAGGACAAAGAGCTCCCCTGTTTAGCAGGAGCTCCAACAAAGAAAATTTTAGAAAAGTAGATCATCTTGTGAGTGGATTTTAAATCTCATTATTCAAGAAGAAAACAAAAAGTGAATCAAAATATTAAAGAATCTGTCTAACAAAAACATACACACACTTCATGAAAATGACTTTTATAACTATTTTAGTAGTAAATTCATTGAGATAACATGAGATTAAACAAGTTATCTTTGATGTCTACAATTACAAGAGGTGCTCAAAGTGGTGGCCTTAGCCTACAGACAGTGAACTGCTACTAGGATAACCGTGGTCATGAGATTGCTGCACATGCATTTTCAGTTTCTCCTCTAAAGGCTGGCTGGGTAGTGGGCACCCTTTAGTCCCTCACATGAGGATGAAGCAATCTGTTGGAAAAACATCATACTATGTTTCTTTTCCTGAAGTGTGTATACATTCTTTTTTGGAAGACTTGGTATTTGAAATCAGACTGTTCAGAAGGAACAGAATTAAAACGTCAGAAAATATCAGAAGTGGCCAAGGATGTGGAGATCTGGGATTCATAATCTTCTCTTGGGCATGTATCACCACTTCTGGAAATCCTGGAAGCTACTCAAAACCATAAGCATGTCTACCATCCGATCTATATTGTTCTACTTTGAGATATTTACCCCAGAGAAATGGAAACATTTGTACATGTGAGAACTAGTACACTAATGTTCAGAATGCCTCTGTGGCAGGGAAATCTTGGAAAAAACCAAATGCTCACCCACAAGTGAGTAGGTGAAGAAACTGAGACCTGCTCCTAGCATGAAATACTACTTCGTAATAAAATAGAATGAACTATTGGTACACATAAAACATAGCAACCGTGATCCACACAGGCTGCAAGCCAGAGCTGTGTATACTTTATTATTCTATTTGTGTGTAGTTCTATGAAAAGCGAACTAATATGTAATTTTTTAAAAAGGTAAACCACTGCTGTCTGGGAATTGGGAGGCATCACAAGAACACCAGAAAACCTGCTTGAGTGATGGGTATATTCAGTATCTGGATTGCAATTATAGTATCACAAGCTTGTTAATAGTTATCTCAAACCTTCTCCAATTGTATACCTTATATATACCTCAGTGAAGCTCTGAGGTTTATTCTAAGGTGGAATAAACTGATGGATTTTATCTTTTTATGATCTCTTCCAAAGAAGTCTCATGTCTTTTGTTAACTTCACTACTAGTTAGATGATATTGTTGAACTATATCATTTTTATTACTCACTACTTTTTAACATTTAAAGTATAATTATTAATGCATGTTTATTGTAGAGATTAACAGATTTTCTGCATATATATATACATATATCCTGCCTATATATATATATATATATATATCTCCTCTTTTTCCTCCTCCCATCCTTACCTTGTTTTCTTCCCCTTTCCTAATAATGCACTACATAATTTTAAATTCTGTGCAGTGTTTTAAGTAAGTACATTAGACAAAAACATAATGTATAGTATGACTATAAAATATTTATTATGTTTTTGATTGGTGACATTTTACTGATACACTCTCAGTGTGTTCACACTGCCAAATGCACACTCTACTTGATATGTGAATATTGCTGTGGATAAATTGTGAAATCACATGACTATTTTTGGAAGAAGGGAAATGACTCTGATGCGTGATTTCAAAACCTATGACTCAATCCACATATATTTACCATCATAGTATATGTAGTCTCTAGTTTAAAAGCGAGAAAATATAGTGAAATAAGAGGAAATAAATGAAAGGATAGAAAAGATAAATCATTGGTGAATAAATTCACCAGCCTGTTTTGTGTGACAGATTGCAGGTTAGTCCCCACTGTGTCATGAAATCTGCAGTATGGAATAAAGTATGGAATAAAGGTCTTCCAGGAGTTATGTGCCTTACTCAAACATTTTTACGGACTTCATACCTTCTGTAGATTAGATTATCCAAAAAATGTGCTAAGTGATGATAACCTCCACATATTGGATAAAAAAATCACTATAAAGTATAGAAATAAAATTTTACAATTTATGAAGCAAAATATGTGGCTTGATTTGATATATATGAGGTCTATGAATCATATAACAAATTCAGTGCTGCCCATTCAATGAGTCAAGTATTTCCTTCCTGTAAGATTAAAAGAAAAAGTTCAGACCAAACCGATGAGGTCAGTCCACTCTTCTCACTTCTATAAATCCTCCAGAGTGCAACTCAAGTGTGAAGTAATAATATCTGACTATAAAACAGGAAGTTATTAGATAACTGTATATGCTGCACCATCTCTAGGGATTTAAATAATAAAAATCATCCTTCAAATGTGAGGCTGAGAACTGCTCGATTTATGTTAATGCTGATGTACACTTAGTATTTTAGAAAAGGATTTTATTACTATCTAAAGGCAGCACTATATTAAACACACAAATTAGCTTCCCTTCTGTTGGGAATCTAATTATCTTTATGTAGGGCGAGAGTCCAGCTAGCCAGGGCAGACCTCACCTTCCCTAATGGAGACTGGAGTAGGAGTGATCAGTATAGAGTCTGCGTGGGGCTGGGCAGAGGGCAGGATCCCCAGAAGCAGCAGGTGCCTCCTTGACGGTAGATGGAAAAGTCCATTTTTTCTTAACATTTGGTATCGCTTTCATCTTTCTTAAAATGTAATCAAAATTAACTTTTATTTTCTTGCTTTAAAAAAATTCTTTTGGATCCTTAGTACTAATTCAAAAGCACCTTCTAGTTGTCATCTCTTTTCAAGCTTTTCTAAAGATGAAGTATTCATCTTTTCTGGGCATAGCATGAGTTCACTGACTTAATAATTTTCATTTCTTTCATCTTTCACTTTTATGATCTATCATTTATCCTTGGTATTTTTTATAGGACCAATGATAGTGACCAGGCAAATGTGGAAAATTATGCTTCTAAAGTGTTCATAGAGAAATAAACATAGCTAAGGAATCATTAGGGAAAGGAATGCTTTTTACCTAATATACCTACTCTAGATTGTCTGCAGTGTGTAGGGAGCACTTGGTTGTCTAAATATGGCTAATTGTATTCCTTTTCCAAGAATTCTGTGATAAAGAAGAATGGATTGAATATGATCCAAAGCACATTATGGAATTTATATAAAGCTTGTACTTGCATTTAGATGTGAATAAACCACAAAAATGTTATATATGAAGGTCTTATATTATGGTCACATTTTTCTTCATTATGGAAGTGATTACTATATTTAGGCAAACTTACCCTCAGACCTCCTATATTTTCACTTTGTAAATTAAATTAGTATGTATTGAGCATTCCTAGCATGTTAGCTATTGTGCTATCATAAGGAATATGATATTGTAAAGGTAATACAACTTTTCTTACTTGTGGAGATGAATCTAGTGAAAAGGAAGGATGATCCAGAAACAAAAAGAATACAGCAGGAGCAATTCGTGGTAAGTGCCATATAGAACAGACACAGGGTTCTGCTGAATATAGTTCTAGGGAAGGAGCTGCTATAAAGAATATTTAGAGAACAGATCTCTGAAGAAGATCTGAATTCTAAATAATAACAGGGAGCCAAAAGCATAACAAGTGAGGAAAGAAGGGTCTAATGAAAGAGAAAACAAACTTGGTGACTTTTCAGGAATTACTTTCATGCGTTCTAGAAAATGAGAGAAGAACATGAGGTTTCTGAGTGTTCAGGCGGGAAGAAGCTGTGAGGGCCCTGAGAAGCCTCTGGTGCGGGCTGGATTGGGGTAAGAACGGGGTTCAGGCCACACATGTGTGAATTCTCGTGAACCTGAATGTGTCCTGACTTTATTATTCCTTGATGTGTGTCCCACGGAGACAAGCTTCTCATTTGCAGTTCTTGATTCAGTGTTTGAAGATGGTGACGCACATTAGCGTAACTTCGGCAAGGCGATTTAATCTGCATTCACAATGCAGGCCATGTAATGCACATTCACAATTCCATTTAACACATAAAAATTTTTTTTAATTATGCAGTTATGTTTGCTTTGCATAACTGTTGCTCACAATGTATTTTAAATATGTATAGCCTCTCAACTTTTTAACACTAGGAGCCCAAAGAAGAAGAAATAAAATCTATATTAACAGGCAGATAAAAGTGGGAAGAAATAGTAAAGCTTACCTGTTTTTCCTTGGTCAAAATCCATTCCTTCCTTCTTTGTCTTGAAATACAAATCCATCAAAGGCTTCTGTTTCCTGTGTCCTTCTCTTAGGTGGAGGTGATTAAAATACCACCCTCCAAACAAACCCTTAACCTACTTGTCATGTGGTAACGTACTTAGCACGAACCATCTTTGTGTACTGTGGAGAGACAGAGGACTGTAAACTAAAGTACGGGAAAGATTCTTATGTAATGGATATAATACCAACTGAAGTAGCCCTAGTCAGTTCAAAATTCAGAGATAAATGTGTTTCTCTCTGTGTGTCTCTCTTTTCTGTCTCATTCTCTCTCTCTTTCTCTCTCTCTGTCTCTGTGTGTTACTCTTTCTGGATTATTTCCATAGGAAACTGAGGTCTAATTAGTAGGGTTCCAAATTTTCTCTAATTTTGGAAGATATTTAGTAAATCAGAATGGATAGTTGGCTGGATTATGTTGGTACTACAAAATTAGATTTTTACTCATGGCATCAGAGTCCAAACAGTTTGACTTGCTTTTTAACCAGTTTCGGAGAAAGGAAAATTATCATAAACAGATCACTGTCTGCTGTTCTTATGCTTCCTCCAACTAAGATCATAAGGAACTGAGGTTTAAGATACATTTATTACATCATTTCACTTAATTCTTTGATTATAAAATTTGCTTCCAGTTACCTGCAAGAAAGAAATTATCACCTTTTCTCTTCCATGGTTGAAGCTTGTATTACATTTTCTTGTTATGTTTCATACATTTGTCATGTTTCTCTTAAAAGCATATACAGATATATCAACTTAAAAAAACCAAAACTGTTTTATAAGAATATCCGTTTTAGCAAAAAGAATTTTAAAACCAAGTAAAAATTAATTTTACATACTCTTAAGCCTTTTCCATTATACAGTAATTTAAAGAAATCAAATGAAAATATAGATTCAATTATAAAGATTAAATCGTATCACTAGAAACTATTCATATTTGTATCCTGTATATATAATATATATGTATATATAATGTATATATAGCATATATATATAAATGCTACAGTTTTACAGTGAAGACTTTCAAAATAAAAGCCAACAGAATTTTCATTTTTGTTGTTTTTGCCAATACAGAACTGAACTCAATTCTATGGCTATAGCACATAATCTACTATTATCCCACTCAGTAGAATAATTAACATTTGTTAAAATCTTCATATCTGCCAACCACTTTTCTAGGTACTTTACATGTATATATTTTTATTAAGAACTGACGACAGCCTCAAAACATGTTCTATTATTGGAAGTAATTTTCCTACTTAGAAACTGAGTCATACATCCTAAGAAAATGATTGCAGTAGCACTGAAAGGAAGTTATGAATTTCACGTTTCTCAGATATTGTAATTTTGAATCCAGTCCTTAAATCATTGCACTATGCTTGTACTGGAGTGACAAAAGAGGACAAGGCTGATCCAGTGACTCCTTATTTATATCATAAGCCAATGAACTTAGTTGAAAGGATGCACAGACCTAGAATGGAGATATAATTGTTCGTTTCTGAATTTGTAATTTTTTGTTTTACATTTTACAGATTACAAATGATTTTAATAAGTACCTAAATATATCCTTTATTGAGTATCAATTTACTTATATAAATGATATTTCAACTTGTCTTATTTAAATGAATATTTATGGTGAGAGAGAAAAGTATATTTGCCCAAAAGTTCTCAATGTATGAAACAGAATAATTTCTCAGTATCAGCACAGCATAATGAGCATATATTTATTAGGTTTATTTATTCAGTTATTTAGTTGTTATTGTATGTATGTACTAGGTGCAATATCCTACAGGAAGACCAACTTAAACACGACAAATCTCATCTTACAGCTCATTACATGGGAAGATTATATATGAAATGAAATCAGTATAATCTAAGATAGGAAATGCTTCAGAGAGTATGCAAATAAAATGATACAGAAGTTTAATGTTTGATCTCAGGTCCAGTCAACCTGGAGATGTTCAACCTGAGCATCTTCCAGCCTCTGAGTCCCCAGTAATGCAGTTAATAACATCACTCTGGGTTAGGAGACACATTTTTACTTGACGTGTGAATTAGAAATCTGTATTATGTAATGTTCATTATTGAAGAATCTTTCTATCAATTATAGCAGTCAGCATTGACATTTTTGTTAATATACTAGTCTTTAAATTGTTTAAATGTTAAAATGGTTGTCCCATTGACTACCATATACCAGGCCCAGATCCAAACTACACAGACACAGACAAACACACACACACACACACACACACACACGAAAGGAAAAAGAAAGAAAGAAAAGGAAAGTGAAGAAATGAAAGAGAAAGTTGTTCCAGGATTCTGATCAATGTAGTTTTTGATGAGAATTATACAGTTATGTCACCTTTTATTTTTTAGTCTGTAATGTATTATTTCTCAGTAAGTTTCATTTATTTTGACCCATTTTTATTTACAGATTTTTTTCATGTTGATCTATTTTTGTGTTTACTGATCTTTAAAGTGTAAATTTATGTACTTCACTTAATTTGGGAAGCTTGGGTTGTTGTTGGGTTAAATATTTTTTTCTTCCACATTCTCATTCACTTTCTTTTCTAGAACTCTACTAACTTACACATTCTGCCACTTGATGCTGTCTTACATTTCCCTGAGGAAACAGCTCTAACTTTTTCTCTGTGTAATATATGCATAATAATACAGGTCGGGCATGGTGGCCTACACTTGAGCACTTGAGAGGTTGAAGAAGAATGATCACATGAGTTCAAGGCCAGCCTGGACTATGTAGGCAGGTTCAAGGCCACTTGCACTACATAGTGAGACCCTGTCTCACAAAAACCAAAAAGAACCACAAAAGATAGGCAACATGACATTAATACAATGTGTACTATAAAGTATGTAAATGTATATAACTGACTATGCATAGCAGGCTACTGTACTTATGACGCAATATCCTATCAGTTTTGAAGTGTCATATATATTTCCTTTGTCTTCATCTCTATCAGTCTTTCTCTTCCTCAATTTGAATGATTTCTGTTTATCTTCAAGTTCATTGAATTTTTTATTTATGCCTACATAGTGACTTTTTAATCTTGTATTTTTCAATTTCAGAATATGCAATTGGAGGTTTTTACCTTTCCTATTTTTAGATATTACTATTTTATTGATTGTAAATGCATGTATCTGTCTAGTTGAGCAGAGTCACTATAGCCCCTTTAAAGTACTTATCCAGTGAGTACAAGATTGGTATTATTTTATGTTAGATTTATACTGAGAGTCTTTACTTTGGAGAACAGGAAATATTTAGGATTTTTGATATATACTTTTGGAATGTGTTTTGGAAGTTATGGGATTGGGATATAAGTTACCTGGATTCTGCTTTATTTCCCTGAGAAATTTTTTTTTTTTTTGGTTTGGTTTTGCTTTAGGAGGTAATAACTTAGTTAGAAGCAAAGGGAAAGCTCTGTCTTGCTTGTGGAGGGCAGAGGTTCTGATCTCAGGCTTAGTCTGCGTTTCCTTGGCTTCCCTGTGTCGAGTCACTGGGTAACATGAGCAGTTTAAAGGTCAGTCAGATACGTGGGCATCAGGTGGAACTCATTATTTTCTTGTAATGGTGGTCACCATGGACTCTGTTTTCTAGTTCACCAAATCAATACAATGGCAGCTTTAAAATGTAAACTTAGTTTCTCTTGCTATTCTACAGCTATAGTCTTACAATAATGTGAGAGACTAAATCTATGCTAATGTTTACTTCCAGTGTTCCACCACCCTCCAGCATACGCAACATCAATCACTTACACATTACTTTTCAACGGACATTTTTTCCTGTTGCCTTTATGTCCAATTCATCATGTTAGATGATTGAAGTAGGTTTTGGTGAAGGAAGGCAGATATATAGTGGTTGATAAAAATAGAACATATATGGTTGAGTACCATTGT
>PVJX010036321.1:0-17667 GCA_004027295.1 Dolichotis patagonum
TTGAGGAGGAAGAGTACATAAGGGGAGATGGGTTTGACCAGTGCGTGCCGTGTGCTCTTGCAGAAATATCACACAGAGCCTTATCAAAATGTACAGCCAAGTCTGGTGGTGCACACCTGTAATCCCAGCACTCAGGAGGCTGAGGCAGGTGGATCAATGTGAGTTCATGGGTAGCCTGGGCTACAAAGTGCATTCAAGTCCAGCCTGAACTGCAGAGCAAGACCTGGTCTAAAAAAAAGACCAAAAGAAAAAAAAAAAAGTACAGTTCGTGCAGGTTAATTAAAAATAATTTAAAAATTTCTGATTTTGGCAGGTCTGGAAAGCTAAACACTTGAAGTCATCCTTGAGAATGGACAGAACTAGCAAACATGCCCTGCCCATGCCACTTCTGCCTGTGAGCCACGCTGGAGCACCCAGCCCCTCTGTGCCAGGAGCCTCCCCAAAGCCTTCGACAGCAGGGCCTGGATTTGACGTCATCCTCTCCAGCAGCTGGTGATGTTTCCACTCATGCCATGCTGAGGCCACTGCCACTGTCTCTTCTGCCCCATTTCCTTGTAATGGGCGGGGCGGTGGAGACAGGAGTTGGGGCGAGGCTGAGGGAGGCTGCCCGCCCAGGGGAGAGCTTCTTGGGGGCATCTGGCCTGCTCTGCACCTTTAATTCCTGGACCACTAGATATTGTCAGCCAAGAGAATAATCTCAGAAGATGTGAAGACATGTTTCAGGATATTAGCACCACAGTCTGTGTAACCTGTCAGAGCTGCTCAGAATCTTTAATTCATTCAGTTAGGGTCTCAACTGTGTCCTTGTACTGGGACACACAGTCTAGAGGTAGAGACTGACAAGTAAACAGGCTATCATAACCCCCTGCAGGGAGTCAGGACAGCATGGGCTTGGACACCAAGTTCAAGTCCTGGGTGTGCAATTTAGCTATATCATCATGGGTAAGTCAGGTCACCCCTGAAAGCCTTATCTCTGAATTGATGCCATTGCAAGAACTTGGCATAATCTTTGTTAGCTAACTTTTATGAAGTACTTGTTATATAATGTGCTTTACACCTGTATTCTTTTAGTCTTTGCAATACTACTATGGGACAGATAGTATGGGACTATGGGTACTAGGGGGACCCATTCTTATGCACATTTTACAGATGAGATGACTGAGGCACAAAGAGGTTATTTGCCTGAATTTTACTTTTTAAATGATAGAGCCAGGATTCAAATCCAGAAGTCTGGCAGCAAAGGTTGCACATTTAACCACTCTGGAAGGCTGCTTTGGTCAGCGACCTTAGAACAGTGCCTGGTACAATGTGAGCACTCAGTAATTGTGGAATGCTTGAACCAGGTATGTGACACAGTCCTGTAATGTCACCCTTTGGGAAGCTAAGGCAAGAAAAATGCTTGAGCTCATAAATTAGGTTTTTTGTTTTTTGTTTACCAGGAATTGAACTCAAAACCTTGAGCTTGCAGTTGCTTATACTGCTGAGCTATATTATCAGCCCAAGCCCATAAGTTAGAGGCCAGCGTGGGCAATGTAGAGAGACTCCTATCTCGAAAGAGAAAAAGACATAGGTCATGGTGGTACTTACCTGTAATCCCAGCATTCTGGGAGGATGACACAGGAGGATCGTAAATTCAATCCCAACCTGGGCAATTTAGTGAGTTAATGAAACCTTGCCTCAAAATTTAAAAAATAGCTAGGGATGTAGCTCAGCAGAATAAGCATTGCCTGGCGAGCACAAGGTCATGAGTTCAATCCCCATTACCAATAAATAAATGAATAAATTTTTAAAAAATTTAAAAGTAGGGCCGGGGATTTAGCTCAGTGGCTTAAGCGCCTGCCTGGCAAGCGTGAGGTCGTGAGTTCAATCCCTGGTACCAAAAAAAAAAAAAAAGAGAAAAAAAAAATTAAAAATAACAGAAAATGGACTGGGGATGTCGCTCACGGCAAAGACCCCCCAACTTAATCCTCAGTACCTAAAAACAAAAGTAACTTGTTAGTATTGTTATGCTCAAGGGAGGAGGTTCAGGGAATAGAGAGACAGAAAGGAGGGATATTTGCTATGGACTTTAGGGAAGGGTTCCTGTAGGAGGTAACATCTAAGCCACACACATACACACGCACACATCCATATGAATGAGCTGAGAAAAAGCCCGGATTGGAGGGGAGATGGGAAGGGTTTTCTCAGCAGATGCCACCAGAGAAAGAAGATTTGCACACCAAGTTCAGGACTCAGACAGCGCCTTCAGGCTCAGGTGTGAAGGGCGCGCGGATTCAAGGACTGGACCTGGCAGACCTCTGTGGCTTGGGCTGAGTTAGGTATTTCGCGGTTTTTCATTTTTTCGTTTTGATTACAGTGCTGGGATCTAACCGAGGACCTCAAGGGTACTGGGCAAGTGCTCTATTGCTGAACTATACACCCCCAGGTCCGAGTTAGGGTCTTCTCCAGAGGGTACTGAGAAGCCCTGATTTTAAGCAAGGAGATGAGAGATCTGCTTTGCAGAGGGAGCTGCGGGTAAGAATCCATTTCTCGGGGGCGGGGTGGGGGGCAGTGTGCCAAGGCAGGCAGAGCAGCGTGGCTCCCACTTGGTCCTGTTTTCCTACCAGGAACTGTGCCTGTTCCGTTTCCTCATTTCCATCGTGAGCCCCAGGAGACCCTGTTCCTTCCCAATTCCTCTTGATCTCCTGGAGGGGTGCGCAGAACTGGTGTTAATTAAATGGTTCAGAGCCTTTTTTTTTTTTTTAAACAGTTTCTTGGGCTGGGGGTTTAACTCAGCGGCGTAAGTGCCTGCCTGGCAAACTCAAGATAGTAAGTTTGATTCCCGATACCAAAAAAACCCCCCAAAACCAATTTTTCGTGAATTGTTCAGGCTGGCTGGGCATAACACATGCCTGCGATCCTGGCACTTGGGAGACTGAGGCAGGGGAATTGCTGCAAGTTCAGGGCCAGCCTGGACTACATAGCAAGATCCTGTGTCCAAAAAAAAAAAAGGAATTTTAAAAAGTTTAGGCTGGTGTCAAACTCGCAGTACTCCTGCCTCAGCCTCCCAAGAAGCTGGAATTATGGGCATGTACCACCCGGATCACCTGGATTTAAGTCTTGTTTCTGGTTCTTTTGCTGAACACAACAGTTCTGTGTTTTAGTTTCTTTATCTACACAATGAAGAAAATAATAATACCAACTACTAGGGTTACTGGAAGGGTTGAATGTGGAGATTTGTATAACAGGAATTTTTACTATTATTTTATTTATTTTGAATATATACAATGTATTTAAATAATTGATGTAATTCAAAATAGCCTTTTTTTTTTTTTTTTTTGAGATGAGAACTTGCCCAGGCTGATTTTCATTTTCTGGTTCAAACAGTCCTCCTGCCTCAGCCTCCCAAGTAGCTGAGGTTATAGGCAGAAGCTGTTATTATTAATCATCACTATTACATTCAGTTAAAAACAAAATGGATGTATGGCACATGAAAAAGTGGTAATTTAGGGCTGGGGATTTAGCTCAGTGGCTTAAGCGCCTGCCTGGCAACTGTGAGGTCATGAGTTTGATCCCCGGTAAAAAAAAAAAAAAAAAAAGTGGTAATTTAACAAACTCCTGTTTTAGAGGGTATATTGAAATGTATTGGTCTCTCCCATGTTATATCTCCATAAAATTAATTTTTTTGATAGTAGGAATTGAACTTATAACCTCATGCTTGCCAAGCTGGCACTGTGCCACTGAGCTATACCCCCAGTTCTCACCATAAAATTATGAAGAAAACAAAGCAAGCCAGGCATGGTGGCACATGCCTGTAATTCCAGTACTTGGGATGTGAGATGGGAGGGTTGTCACAAATTTGAGGCCAGCCTGGGCTACATAGTGAATTCAAGGCCAGTCTGCACTACATAGCCAGACCCTGAAAAAAAAAGTGAGGAAAAAGGAAGTTAGAAGAATTAAAATGTGTTATATACATGTACCAACTCCCCTAAGATAAATGTAATCATTAGGTACTCCAAACATGCACTAACACTTTAAAAAACAAGGTCCTGTGAACCTACAATCCCAGCTACCTGGGAGGCTGAGGCAAGAGGATTTTAAATTATAGGCCAGCCTGGGTAATTCAGCAAATCCTTGCCCTTGTTCCCCCCTGCCCCCTTGTCTTTTTGACACAGGATCTTGCTATGCCGTTCAGGCTGGCCTTGGGCTCAGTTTATCGCCCAAGCTGGTCTTGAATTTGCAAAGATCCTCCTGCCTCAGCCTCCCCAGTGCTGGGATTACAGGCGTGTGCCACCATGCCCGGCTCTAGCAAACACTTGTTTTAAAATAAAAACTAAAAAGGACCAGGGATATAGCTCATTGGTAGTGTACCCAAACAAGGGCGAGGCCCTGGGTTCAACCTGTAATAACACAAAAAGAAATAAAAGACTTAGCAGGCTACAAAATATTATGAAACGTCTGCTCCACGTTTGTAAAAGGCATAGAAAAACACCGTGAGGATTTTGCGCAGGGGTTAGCAGAAGTTATATCCTGCCTTTAATATTCTGTTTAAACTGTTCTGAACGTATATTTTGCATCGTAAGAACAAAGCCGTTCATCAAAAAACAGATGAGAAAGTTGCTATCCACATGCAAGAGACTGGGGACCACAAGCCGCCTGTGGGTGGGGACCCCTGTCCTGGCGCTGGTAAACGCTTCCAGGTGACCCAGCTCGCACCTGCAGTACCGCCCGCCCCCGGTGGGTGGCAGGCTCCGCATGTGCGGGCACCGCCCAAGAGCCTTCGGGGAGCCTTCAGGCACCTGCGATCTTCGACGTGGCTGCCTGGTCCCGGGATCCTTGATGGAGGAAGGAGGTGGGTCCTGAAAGAGAGAGGTGGTGGGGGTCTCGGGGCCTCCTCTGGGCCTCCCCTCTGAGACCCGCACGTTCTCGGCACTAGAAGAGAAAGAGAAATCAATTTCCCAAGTGGGGTGGCCATGGGGTGCAGAGAGGAGATGCTGAATGACCTCCCCCTGGGCCTGGGAGACAGAGAAGAGGAGAAGGGCTTCCTGAACACCTCTTTTATTTTTATTTTATTTATTTAGAGACGGAGACTCACTATATCCCAGGCTGGTCTCCAACTCATGGTCCTTCTGCCTCAGCCTTTCTCTCTGTCTCTGTCTCTCTGTCTCTGTTTCTCTGTCTCTCTCTCTGCCTGTGTGTGTCTCTCTCTGTCTGTGTCCCTCTCCCTGGATCTGTATCTGTCTCTGTCTCTTTTTTTTTTTTTTTTTGTACCGGGGATTGAACTCACGACCTCACGCTTGCCAGGCAGGCGCTTAAGCCACTAAGCTAAATCCCCGGCCCTCTGTCTGTTTCTTTCTCTCTCGCTGGGGGTTGAATTCATGGCCTTGACCACAGTAGGCAGCTCTACCCCTGCTCTGTGCCTGTAGCCCCACTCCTGAGCGTCTTGGAGGTCCTAGGTCTGCTCAGGCACTGCACTGTTCACCCATGGTCCCTTCTGGTAGCCCCTTTGATCTTGGGGGCGATGTCACTGAAGAAGGCCGCTGTGCCGTGGAAGGAGTGCTCCCCTAGACCTTGGCTGTGCCTGAATCCCTTCCCCTGGCCACCTGTGCAGGTCAAGTCGTGCACATGTGTGCCTGTCTAATTCCTCACTATGGATTATTGATACTAACAGCACCTCTTTAACCTATCTTCACTCTGAAGAGGTACTTGACACGTTATCTCATTTAATCTTTCCAACAACCCTGTGGCGTGCAAACTGTTACCATCCTCATTTACACTCGAGGAAACTGAGATTCAAAGAAGCAAAAATTCACGCAAGCTTGATTGAGATAGAATTCAAATTCCCACGTGTGTGGTGGCACACTCCTATAATCCTAACACTCAGGAGGCTGAGACAAGAGGGTTGCCATGCGTTCAAAGCCAGCCTAGGCTACATAGTGAATTCAAGGCCAGCCTGAACCATATAACAAGATCCTGTCTTTAAAAAAAATTAGAATTCCCAAAATCTGTGCTTTCTACCATGACTGCTTTATTTGTAAAACTCAAATGGTGGGGGGGGGTGAAGATGGAAAAAATAGTGTCTCCATCACAGTTCCCAACTACCCCAGTCCCTTTCTGGAGGTCACCACACTATCGAGACTTCTGATGCATTTAGAGATGCTCTGTGTATAGATGAACTCCTGTCTTTACTGCTTCTCATACATTTGCCATTAATCTTTGTTTTTGGTTTTTGAGAAAGGGCCTTGGTATGTATTCTACTACATTCAACTTCATCACTGATTATCTTTTTTTCCTTTTTTTTTTTTTGTCTTTTTTTTGTCTTGTTGAGACAGGGTCTCACTATGCAGTTCAGGTTGGCCTTCAGCTCACTTTGTAGCCCTCGCTGGCCTCAAATTCACCGCAGTCTTCCTGCCTCAGCCTCCCAAGTGTTGGGATTACGGGGATGCACCACTACACCTGTCTGTCTGTCCTGAAATATAAGAAGATGTATGTTTTCTTCTTCGAGACATGCATGTATTTTCTCTCGCAGATCCCTGGGGTCGGCATTCAGGGCCTCTCCAGAGACCCTCATCCACCCAATCACATTGGTCTCCAAGCTCTGTGTCACATCTGCGTCTCTCCAGCTTCTTGTCTCCAGCTGCTCCCTCTGTTGAAATCTCTTTACCTCTTAAGGGTCCCCAGTCGGAATCTCTGTCTGTGTCTGTCTCCAGCACATTTTATGGTACAGTGTGTAGAGACGCCAGTCTCCAGGCCTGGCTTCCTTCTAGATTGCTAGTGTTAGGTGTTTCTTGTTATGAGTTACCTGGCTGTGTAATGGTTCCACATCCACCCCTTCCCCACGCCAGAGAGCTACAAACCAGCCTTTCTCACGATCTCTTTCTCCTTCATGTACACATCCAACCACCCGCCAAGTCCTGTGGGTTTTACCTTGAAAATGCCTTTCATTCACATCTTTTCTGTCCCATTTCTGCTTGACATCTGGGACTGATCTCTCACCTCTGGATTAGTCACTAAATTTCCCAGGCTGAACTTGAATTTGTGATCCTCCTGCCTCAGCCTCTCAGAACTCTGGGACCACAGGCATGAACCATCATGCCCAGCCTACCATTCCTCTTTGAAACCCTCTGATGGCTGCCTGTTGTCCTTAGGATGAAACCGACACTCTTTACTCTGACCACCAAGCTCCTGACGTATACAGTCACTGCCCCAGCCCAGCACTACCATGAAGGACACTTTATTCCGGCCAAGTCCCTTTGAGCCCCAGGGCCTTTGCTCATGCCAGTCAGGCCAAGGCCCTTTGAATCCCAGGACCTTTGCTTGTACCACGAGCACTCTTCCCACTCCTTATCTTTATTTATTTGTGGTGCTGGGTGTGGACCCCAGGGCCTCGTGCATGCCAGGCAAATGCTCTACCACTGAGCCACACCCCAGCTCTCACCAATTTCTGAGTGCCTGGAGGCTGAGCAAGGTCAGAGGGCCATGTGCGCTTTGCTTACTCCTGTGTCCCTACAGCAAACATAGCTCCTGACACCAGTCAGTGATACTGATGTTTTTCCCCCTGTAATAGATGGTTGAATCCAAGAATGGGCCATTCAACAACATTTCCATCCTCTTTTAGTTTTTGAGGCAAGCTTTCCCTAAATCGTCCAGGTAAGCCTTCAACTTTCTATCCTCCTGCCTCAGCCTCCCTGAGGACTGGGATTACAGGTGTGTGCCACCATACGCTGGCCGAATATTTCTCTTGTCATTTTTCTATTAATGTTCTTCTGATGACAGCAAGGGTGGTGACTGTCAAAACTTCAGATGGAAATATAAGTTAGTTGGTAAAGCTCCCCATGGGCTCACCTTTAGAACAACTGCCAATCTAAAGGGTGACTGAGACCTTGCTTTCATTTGTAGGTTTTGAAGGAGGGAAGGGAAGCCTACCAGGCCTCCCCGGGAGCGTGGTGGATGGTGGGTTTCCCTGCTTCTTTTCCAGTTCCTATCCCGGCCCTCAGTTATGCACCTGGCATCGACCCTGACTTTGTGCACTATGTGAGTTGAATATTGGCAGAAGTTGGTGCCCATGGCTTTAGGGAGGTAGAGGCCTGTGGTGCTGGGGATCTGATCCAGGGCTTTTTGCACGCCAGGCCCCTCTGACCACAGCCCCATCCGAGAAGGTCTGTGCAAACCCTGCCAACGGTGGAGACTTTTCTCAGACTCTAGGTTCAGGCTCAAGTGTGTGAACATGGACTGAATTTAACCTTGTTGAGCGATAGAGAAATTAAAACACTCGATAAAACTCCTGGTTCAAAAAGAAAAAAGGCCGGGCAGGGTGTCACATGCCTATAACCCCAGCACTCAGGAGGACCACTGTGAGTTTGAGGCCAGTCTAGGATACATGGAGAGACCCTTGAGCAAGTCACTTGCTCTCTTTGAGACTTTTTTTTTTTTTTGAGACAAGGTTTTGCAAAGTCACTAAATTGCCCAGACTGGACCAGAACTTACAATCCTCCTGCCTCAGCCTCCCAAGAGTGCTAGGATTACAGACATGGGCTACCATGCCAGTTTGAGCCTCCTTTCTAAATATATAAAATGAGGACCATAAGGAGAACTTCACTCTCCACCTGTTAGGATCTTTCTGTTCCTTGAAAAAGCCACCTCAGATCTCCTGCCTGGAACCCACTTCCCCGGCAGATAGAGTCCCCCCACCGAATGCCAGACTTCGCAGCAAGGCCTTCCCTGCTTACTCTGCTTAAGAGAGCTGCTTCCTTTTTAGTGTTTTGAGAGAATCTTGCTATGTAGTTCAAACTGACCTTGAACTCACATGCTCTTGCCCCTGTCTCCCAAGTGCTGGGATTACAGGCGTGCACCACCACACCTGGCCAGGAGAGCTGCTCTTTTTTCTTTTCTATTCTTTCTTTTTTTTTTTTTTTTAATTTAGTTTTGTGGTGCTAGGGACAGCACCCAGGGCTTTGCATCCCAGACCCTGTTATTTTTAAATTTTTATCCATTTAGTTTTGGTATTTTGACAAAGTCAAACATGCTCAGGGTGGTATGGCTACAGACGACTTTTGGTATTTTGAGATAGGGTCTCACTATGTAGCCTAGGCTGGTCTCCAACTTGCGGCAGTCCTCCTGCCTCGGTCTCCCAAATTCTGGGATTACAGGCATGTGCCACCACGCTTGGCTATTTTTTATTTTTTCAATTTACTTTGCCATTCATCTCTCCTGTTAGATTTTTTTTGGTACACAACCGGGCGCTTGCTAAATCCGCAGCACCTCCTGTTACATTTTAAATCCCATGAGAGCATCTAACTTGTCTTTGTTATGTCCGCATATCTGGCACAGTCTGTGGTCCCTAACATTTTCTGAGGTCTAACTGTGTGCTGGGCAGTCTTCTAAGCATTAAATAAAGAAAGCATTCCATTCTCAGAGGAGGAAACTGAGGAACCAGGAGGTTGGGAGCCACATGCCCAAGATAGAGCATCAGGAGGCGGCCCTGTTGGAACAGGAGCCCAAACTGGCTGCCCAGCTTGGGAGGAGCCATCCAGGGGCTCTGCGTGACTGCGTGACAGGGTCCTCTTGGTCTTGAGCTCCCTGGAGGAGGGTTCTGCAGAGGGGGTGCTGGAGGGTCGCAGTGCCGAGGAATCCCCCACTTACTCAAATGTCACCCTTTCCTGCTAGGCAATAAGGACTCCCAGACAGAAGGAATTAGTGCAGACAAAGGCTTGGCGCTGACAGTGGAGGTGAAAAGGAGTCCAGGTTAGAGACCCAGCGGCCTCCATCCACCCCTAGCTGATAAGGGCTTCTCTCATCCAGGGGTCAGCCTGCGTCTCTTGCACACCATGTGGTAAGTGACTGGAGATGTAACTCAGCGGTAGAGCTTGCCCAGTGTGTGTCAGGCCTTGTTCCATCCTCAGCACCACAGAAGCTGGGTATGCTGGCACACATCTGTAATCCCAGCACTTGGGAGGCTGAGGCAGGACGATCGCTTTGAGTTCGAGGCCAGCCTGAGCTACATAGCAAGACCTTGTCTCAAAAAAAAAAAAAAAGGGACTGGGGATTTAGCTCAGTGGTTCAAGTGCTTACCTGGTAAGCACGAGGTTGTGAGTTCAATCCCGGTACAAAAAAACAAAACAAAACAAAAAAACCCACAGAAGGGTCCTTCCTCCAAGTTCCTCATCTCATTCGTCCAACCAAGCACAAGTGAGTTCCTGGCGGTCTGCAGTGTGCCTAGATTACTGGGAGATGAACCAGACAGACACAAGCTTTATTTTAGCATGTGTTCCTTGCCTCCTACTTCCCTCCAGGGCATCTCCTCCACCCAGGGTAGGTGTTTATTCCAATCTCCTTGCTAACCTGAGGCCCCGAGGGAGCTAGGCTCTTCCCCAGGTGAGAGTCCCACCTGCTGCCTGGTTTGGGTTCTGAACGTCACTTCTCTGAGCTTCAGTTTCCCGATTTAGAGAAAGCAGCAGCAGGTAAACACAAAAATACAGAATGTACTGGAATGTCTGGAGGTGAAAGTAAATGAAAGGAGCCGGGATAAGGAGACAGGAGTGGATGGGTGGGAGCCAGAGAGACCATATAAAATATCCCAGATCAAGCGACAGTAAGCCTGTGATCCCAGCTCAGCGGGAGGCCAAGGCAGGAGGATCCAAGTTTGAGCCCAGCCTGGACAGCCTAGCAATGAATCAAAAACCTGGGAGGGCCTTAAGTTTAGTCCCTAATACCACAAAAAGGCTGGGAGGCATTAATGTCTGCTCCCCTGAGTTGTGAAAATTAAATGAAATAAACTGACTTGAAAGTGCTTTCTAAACTTTAAAGTGGTGAGCCAGTATTAGGTACTATTGGCTGGAGAGAGACAAAATAAAAATCAATAAATTAGAACACCATAGCATCCTGTTTGCTTATCATTGTTTTGTTTGTTTATTGTGGTACCAGGGATTGAACTCACAGCCTCACACTTGCCAGGTAGGCACTTATGCCACTGAGCTAAATCCCCAGCCCTTGTTTTGTTTTTTGAGATTAAGGTCTCACTAGGTAGGGCCGGGGATTTAGCTCAGTGGCTTAAGTGCCTGCCTGGCAAGCGCGAGGTCATGAGTTCGATCCCCGGTACCAAAAAAAAAAAAAAGAAAAGAAAAGAAAACAAACAGGTCTCACTAGGTAGTCCAGGGCAGTACTATAGCCCAGGCTGGCTCTAACTTGTGATCCTCCTGCCTCAGCCTCTAGATGCTAACTGAAAATAAATCAAGCAAACAAAAACACTCGAACTGTAGCAGGTAATCTCCCTTACCTAATCCGATGAGATGAGATGGGTTATTAGTAAACATTGAAAAATTCCATTGACACATGAAGTGATAAAAAAGTCTTACAAATTTTTTTTCCTTCTTTTTTCTTCTCAGGACTGGAGTGTGAACCCAGGGTCTTCCCATTCAACTACATCCCCAGCCTTTTTTTTTTTTTTTAAACAGGGTCATGCTATGCCCAGGTAGCACTCAGATTTCTCAAATTTGTCATTCTCCTGCCTCAACCTTAGATGTGTACCAGAAGGATCTTTTCAGCCCAGGAGTTCTAGGCCAGCCTGGGCAACATAGCAGCTAATTTAGGCCATCTTAAAAAATATCTATATTTTTATAGATATCTATTTCTATCTATATAGACATAAAAATCTATATCTATATAGATATAAAAATAGATATAAAATATCTATATAGATATAAAAATATATTTTTATATAAAAATATATATCTATATGTATGCATACATTATTTGTCCAAATTTCTAGAATACCCTTCAGTCACCCCACTCAGTACCCTGTTTGGAATACTGGGGATTGAACACAGGACCTCGTGCATGCCAGGCAAACAATCTACCACTGAGCTATCCCCAGCCCTTCGTAATTTTTTTTGAGATGAGATCTGGCTAAGTTGCCTGGGCTGGCCTCAAACTCGGGACCCTCCTGCCTCAGCCTCCCTAGTAGCTGACATTCCAGGCCTGTGCCACCATTCTCAGTTCTCGTAGTCTTTAGTTGCTCAGGCCACACCTAACCCAACTACGGTTTTATCCCCCTTGGTTTACGACAAAACTTCACCCATTTGTTCCTGTTGCCGTCCATCATGGACCAGCTGGGCTTTGCCTTAGGTTTGTTTCTTCCTTTTGTTTAGGACGCTTTATTCTTCGGAGCAGTTTCCGGTTCCCAGCAACACAAAGCAGAAGGCCTTGAAGTACTTCGCTCCCCGCCGCCACATCTGCTCCACTCCCTGTTACTAACGTCCTCACCAGAGGGGGCGCTCGCCCCAGCTGCGACCCCGCCTTAGCGCCGGGTCCCCCGGCTGCTTCACCTTAACCTCCACGCGGGGTGTGGCATCGTGAGGTCTCTCAGGTTGGACAAACGTGTAATGACAGATTCTATTTTTCCTCTCAAATATTAAACTACTTAGCAAGCCTGAGGTGGCGGCACACGCCTGGAATCCTAGCCCTTTGTGAGGCTGAGGCAGGATAATCACAAACCCAGCTCATCCTGGGCAGCTTGATGAGATTCCATCTCAGAAAAGGGCTGGGCACGTGGCTCAGTGGGAAGGCCTGAGTTCAATTCCCAGCATCAAAAATAGAAAGGAAAACAAAACCAAATGTTGAATATTTATTAGTATTTAGAGATGTGTGATATACCTTCTTTGGATACCTCCCCTCTGCCGCAGTCTCTCTCTCTCTCTCATGGGGATGGGACACTTGGTCTTGTGTATGAGAGGCACATGCTCTACCACCGAGCTCCGCCTCCAACCCTAGTCCGCATCATCTCATGATCTGAATCAACATAGGCTTTTTTCTGTTTTTTTTTTTTTTTTTTTTTGGTACCGGGGATCGAACTCCCAACTTTGTGCTTGCCAAGCAGGCGCTTACGCTGATGAGCTAAATCCCCGGCACTATAGGTTGTTCTTGTTTGTTTGCTTTGTGGTACAGGGAACTGGAACCACCTTTGCACTGAGCTGCATCCCCGGTACCCTGCCTCCTTTTTGTGAGACGAGGTCTTGCTATGTCTGTCGTTCAGGGTGGCCTTGAGCTCTCTGTGTATCTCAGTCTGGCCTTGAGTTTACGACAATCCTCCTGCCTCGTTTTCCAGTGCTGGGTTACAGGTGTGGGCCATGCAAACCTGGAATCCCAGCACTCAGCGGTTTGAGGCAGGAGGATTGCTGCAGGTTTGAGGCCAGCCTAGATTACGGTACATAGTGAGTTCAAGCATACCCTGAACTACATAGTGAGACCCTGTTTTAAAAAAGAAAGAGAAAGAAAGAAAGAAAGAAAGAAAGAAAGAAAGAAAGAAAGAAAGAGAAAGAAAGAAAGAAAGAAAAAGAAAAAGAAAGAAAGAAAGAAAAGAAAAGAAAAGAAAAAATATCGTTTTCCTTTTTCCACTTGAATTCCATCAGTCTGCCAATTACACAATTTAATAAGAAGGGTAACTGATAAGGGAAACTAGTCAGCTGATTCCTGGTAAATACAACCACTTCTGAAGCCAGCAGGAGGAGTTACTAGGTGGTCATACCAGGAACTAACCCACCAGCTGCCGTGGGCATCACGTCACCCTGCATGGTACAATAGCCAAGCATGAGCTGGTTAATCCCAGGAGCCAGCTCCGGAGCCTTCTTAATCCGGAAAGCTGCCATAGACCCACACAGAGAAAATCCCACATCCAGGAGGATCACTGCAAGTTCGAGGCCAATCTGGGTTACATAGTAAACTCAAGGCCAGCCTGAACTGCACGGTGAGACCCTGTCTCAAAACAAAACACAAAACAAGACAAAAAAAACCCCATCTCGTTGGTTTGCTTGCTTTTTTTATCTTTGTTTTTTAAGGCAGGGTCTCATGTAGTTCAGGCTGCCCTTGAACTCACTGTATAGCGCAGGCTGACCTCACAGGTCAGGGATTCTGCTGCCTCAGCCTCCTGGGGGCTGGGATCACACGTGTGCATCACCTTGCCTGGAGTGACCAGGGATTATTTGTCCTTCTTGTTCATTTGTATTATCTAATTATATTTTACACTTTTTAAGTGGATGAAATTTTCTTTTTTTTTTTTTCATCGGTACCGGGGATCAAACTCATGACCACGCGCTTGCAAGGCAGGCACTTATGCCACTGAGCTAAATCCCCAGCCCCGTGGATGAAATTTTCACAGAGTTTTCATTTGTTGCTTTTTGGTGCTAGGGACTGAACCCAGGACATGCACCTTACCACTGAGCTCTACCTCCATCTCCCAGAGGAGAATGTTTTATTTTGTTCTCTTTTCATAAAAAAAGATTTCATTAAGACCATCGGGTTGACCACACATGGTAGCACATGCCTGTGATCCCAGATCTCAAGAGGCTGAGGCAGGAGGATCACTGTGAGTTCCAGGCCAGCCTGGATTACAAAGTGGGTTCAAGGCCAGCCTGAACTGCATAGTGAGATCCTGCCTCAAAAAGACAAAAAAAAAAAAAAAAAGACTGTCGGTCTGTATATGTTAAATGCTGATAGCTATGTTTTATTTTGCTCTTTAAATTACTGATACTTTGGTATGAGTATATGTATAGTTTTCTATGAGAAGCCATGCAGTGTCTAAGTTTATGTGTCGGATTTATTTCCCTTTTGTGCTAAGTGAACTATATTTCAACCTCTATGCATCGAGTACATTGCAACAGGCTGGACACGACCGAGCATGACTAATTGGAGTAATGACAGGGGAGAAATCTTGGTATTAGTCCACAGTTCTCAGTGTGCCCAGGCATTAGTGGAAGCAGCTAGTCCTGGGAACTGGTTGGAAATGGAAATTCCTGGGCTCTACCCCAGGCCTCCTTCGGGAGACATTCTGGGGGAGGAGGGGGAGCCTTCGAGCCTTCCCTCAAGGTAACAGAGGTTCCTACCTCAGGCTGAGTTGTGCCACATAGCAGCTGTGTGATCTCAGATAAGTCACTGTACCTCTCCGAACTTGTTACGTCTCCAGAAAATATGAATTACAAAATAATCATGATGATTAAATGAAATGACTCATGTAAAGTATCTAGTACAGTGCCTGAGACACAGGCATCCACTCTAGGACAGAAAGAGTTAAGATCATTGTTAGAATGATACTATTCCAAAAAAAAAAAAAAAAAGAATGATACTATTCCTACCCCTGAGAGGCAGCTCTAATTAGAGTGGTAAACATCTGGGAGAAAACGGAAAAGACACGTTAGGGGATTAAAAAGGTTTGTGAGCCAGACATAGTGACGCACGCCTGGAATCACAGCATCCACTATTCCAGTCTGGCCTTGAACTCACTATGTAGCCTAGGCTATTGCTGGTGGTCCTCCTGCCTCAGCCTTCTTAGTGCTGGGTTCACAGGCTTGCACTACCACTCCCAGGTTAAACAGGGGTCTTGAAGTATGCTTTACACAGACTACAATTGTTCCTATTTAGTAGACATCCACTATAAATTTGACAAATACATACAGCCCTGGAACCGTGTTGTAAAGGAGATGAATGTCATTTGCTTCCTACACCAGCTCGTCCATTTCCTGGGTAGAAGCTTCTCCCTAGTAGTCCTCTTTGGCAAACCTTCCTTAACCTCTGCGACCCCCGATTTCTTCACCTGTATAACGGGGACCACAATGGCCCTGTCACTGGGGTGCTGTGAAGACGTGGGGTACGCTGTAAGCACTCGACAAGCCCCGGGTTTGGCAAGATGCTTATCTGTCACACTCTCCCCTATTCCAGCACTTTCAAATTCCCCTCCCTGGCTCGCTGGCGCGCTCTCTGTAACACACACAGACACACACACGCACACACACACACACACAGCCGGCCGTTTTGTTTCTCAGAGGTTTTATTTCCAGGCCGTGCCTCTTTGTGAGCGTGAACGGAGGAAGCCCGCGCCCTCCTGCACCTTTCATGTGGAAATCAGCCTGCGGCGAGCGCGGTCGGCAGGAGGAGGGCTTCCCTCCGACGCTCCTGAGAGGTCTCGGTCCGGGCTCGGCCCTTCCGGGCCGGCTCCACGCCTGCCGCCCAGACTGGGCCGGGCCGGGCGGGGCAGAGGCGCAGGTGTCTCCCGGGCCCGCAGAGGGGGTTTGTTGGAGGCGGGAAGTTCGGACCCGGCGCCAGGGCATCCGGCTCGGAAGTGGGGTTTGTGGAGGCTGCTAAAGGGCCAGGGGAGGGTGATCAATAGAAGTTTTCAAAAAAGGTCTTTCATTCATTCTTTTCCAATGAAGGGGGAGAGAAAACTCGTTCTAGAAAAAAAATGTACTAGGAATCCCACCAGGCCCTAATTAACATTGTTTACTGCAGAGGCCGAGTTTGGCTGTAGGAGGGGGACGCTATTAACATTTCCTGTGCACACGGTGCGTGTGTGTGTGTGTGTGTGTGCGCGCGCGCGCGCGCGCGTTGCTGGAGAATCAAACCAGGGCCACTGGCAAGAACAGTGCGCCACGGAACCACGCCCCGGCCTTAATTGCTTTGATTAATTAGGTGGGGGCTTTTGTTTGATTGTTTTTTGTTTATTTGTTTGTTTGTTTGTTTGAGACAGGGTCTCTATGAAGTTCACACTGGCCTTGCACTCACTGTGTAGCCCAGGCTGGCCTTAAACTTGTGATCCTCCCTCCTGCCTCAGCCTCCATAGTCCTGGGACTACAGGTGTGCAACACCGGGTCTGGCGATCTTTGTGTGTTTTGATATTTATAGTTTTTAAAAACGAGCTAAAACTGTGATTTATATTGTTATTCTGATGTATATATGGAAGTATAATGATCGTTGAATAAATACGGTGTGAAGCAGGGAGCAGTGGTGCACTCTTGTAATGCCAGCACTGGGGACCCTGAGGCAGGAGGATCTCTGGGAATTCAAGGTCGATCTAAACAACAGGGAGACTCTGTCTCAAAAAAATTTTTTTAAATAAGTAAGTATATATTAAGAAATATATAATTCCTAAAAAAAAAAAGAAATATATAATTCCTATATAGCATCTACCGGTAACCACTATTAACTTTTGGTTTTCTTCCTTCTAGTTTTATCTCTAAGTACACATTTTTTAAATTTTATAAAGCACACACATGGAGAAACATACACAAATGATACAATTGGAAAAAAAGTTAGAAAATAAACATCGCTCAAATCCTACTATTCTGAAATAATCACTATTTACATTTCAGTGTACAAACTGAATCCTTTCCAGGAAAGCTCTCTTTGGGGAGTTAAATTTGGTCTTTTTTTTTTTTAATAACATTCCTTGTCTATATGAACATTTTTTGTTTTCCTTTCAGTCATTTGATATTTTACATGCTTTTTCCAGTTTTTATAAGCAACTCACAAACATAATTTTAATAATTATAAAATATCCCATCAATAAACAAACTTTTACTTAAGCTTTCTGCTCTGAATGAACCTCTAAATTGTGTGTGGGGGGTGGCTGGGGTGGGTTGTAACTATGAGTAACTCAGGTAGCTCAGTGGTAGAGGGCAGGTTTTTGTTTGTTTGTTTCTTTTTTGTTTTGTTTGTTTTTGAGAGAGGGTCTCCCTATGTAGTTGAGGCTGGCTTTGAACTCACTATTGTAGCTCTGGCTGGAGATCCGCCTGACTCAGTTTTCCTAATGGCGGAATAATAGCTTACTCCATCATGTCCTGCCAAGTGCTCATTTTTGTTATTAAATTAGCCCAGATTTTACCGTCTTATTCTAAGGCAGGGTGACTTTTTTTTTTTTTTTTT
>PVJX010036322.1:0-17662 GCA_004027295.1 Dolichotis patagonum
AAATTCTGTCTTCACTTTCATTGAGGCGGTTTTTACAGCTTTCAATAGAATTTTTCATTTCCTGTATATCTCTTTGAATCTGCTTTATGCATTGTTTGTTTCTTATATTGTTCTTTGAGGGATTCTATCTGTTTGCTTTGTTCCTCTAATTTTTTAGCTGTGTTTTCACTAGATGCGTTCACTATTTCTTTCACTGTTTGTATCAATTCTTCTTTTACCTGGGCAAGTATTTCTGGTTTGAATTTCTCCATAGCTTTCACTATTTGCATATTTATTTCATTTGATATCATTTCAGACATTTCAGGTGTATGGCTTCTTTTTTCTTCTATGTACACAGCTTCTAAGCTTTCTTGGGGAGGGCTAGGGCTTTGAGCCTGCCCTTTGGTCTTTCCTTTTGTCATTTTTCTGTATTTCCTTACTTTGAGCGGTGTTCCAAAGCTTTCTCTGCTTATGTGGCAAATTACCTGTTACACCCTCAGTTCCTGGAGGGGCAGTGGCTCCCCCACAGGCTCCTGGCTTCCTCACAGTGTCCTAACTCCCCTCTGTGGGCTCGTGGCTCCCTAAGTTGTAAGGCGGAATGCTGGGTGTGGCCACCCCGGAGCCTGTGGAATCTCAGGCAGGCCAGGCCTCCGTGCCTTGTCCCAGGCAGGTCTCCAGGAGGTTCCCTGTGAATGAAGGGCCTACAGGTCCCAAAGAGTCAGGCCAGAATGTTGGTTTCTGGAAAGTTCCCGGTCCCAAACAGACCTGGCCAAGATGCCAGTCTCCACAATATTCCCAATCCAAACAGCCCGGGCCACTCTACAGGTCCGAGATTTTCGGGTCCCAAAGAGACAGGCCGAGATGCTGCTTTCTGGGAGACTTCCTGGGGGTGAAGGGTGGGGCTATGGGCCCAAACAGACCCGGCCCAGATGCCGATCTCCAGGCAGTTCCCTGCAGATGAAGGGCGTGCTTACCAGTCCCAAAGAGTCGCGCCAAGATGCAGGTCTGCGCAGACTTTTGATCCAAACAGCCCAGGCCACTCTACGGGTCCCTATGCATATGTCTTTGACAATATTCTAAGTACTCCATTGGAGAAGAGAAAACAGATGAATGAAGGAAGTAAAAGAGGGTGAAATTGATCAATGCAAGTGTTCCTGAGACAGATGATGCTGAAAGATGTCTTTATCACATTAAAGTCAAATACAAAAACCTCAACTTTTCACTCTCAAGGAACAGTCCTCTCTTGGACTCACCTGCTGCTCTCTTGCAGTGTATAAGTTCTTCTTTTTCTATATTCTTTGATTATTGATAAATTCTTTTTACCACCTGCAGAAACAGCCCTACATGCACATAGTGCTGCTTGGCATTTCAATGAAACTAAAGAAGAAACAAAATAATTATCTTAAGGGATGCAATAATAAAAAGAAAATATTGTTTCATATACACTTGAAACCAGTAAATATTGTCCTATTGTTATTGTGGACTGACTTGACAAATTTTCTTTTTTCTACCAGATTAAAAGAAGATCCAGATGTGGTGGTGCATGCCTGCAATCCCAGCACTTGGGAGGCCAAGGCAGAGAGACTGCCTTGAGTTTGAGGCCAGCCTGGGCTATCTAGTGAGTTAAATTGCAGACTTAACTACATAACAAGACTCTACCTTAGAAAAAACAAAACAAAAAAATAAACTAAGACAAGTAAACAAAAAGAGGGATATTGAAGTCTCTTACCATACTTGTGTATTTTTCCATTTTATTTCTATCAGGCTGGCTTTGTTTAGGGATGTTATGGGACCATAATAAATTGACACCTTTCTCATGAAATGACCTGTATTTCTAGTAAACTAGTCTTTGCCCAGAAATATGCTTTGTGTTTTATTGAAAGCAGCACTCCAGCATCCCTGATTAGTATTAGTGTTGTATCAGGCTGATGGTTTTTGAGGGGTCAGGGTTCTTTAAGGACCTCCTTTCCCACCCCCCAGGTATCTCTGGGTCCTTCACCCCTGCTCTGGTGAAGAATAAGAAAGCAATGAAGGCTGGCTAGAGCCTACAGAGCTCTTTTGAGGGGACACATAACAGTATATCATCTACATATTACAAGATTGTGACCTGGGAAAACTCAAAACATGCTAAGTCATGGGAAAGCACTTGTCCAAAAAGATGTGGATTATCTCTGAACCCTTTGGGGGACACAGTCCATGTCAATTGAGTTGCTTGGTCCTGTGGATTTTCAAAAGCTAAAAGAAACTGAGAATTTGTATGTAAAGGAATATAAAAGAAGGCATCTTTTAAATCTAATACTGAAAACTAACTGGTATCTTCTGAGATCTGAGAAAGCAGAGTGTATGGATTGGGTACCATTGGGTGGATGGGCACTACTGCCTCATTTATCAATCTAAGGTCTTGTACCAACCTCCATTCCCCAGTGGGTTTCTGAATTCCCAAGATTGGAGTACTGCACAGACTATTAAGAGCTCAAGTAAACATTGTGCCCTTAGATTATCAATTATAGGTATTAATCCTTTCTTAACTTTGGGTCTTAAAGGACATTGTCTCCAATGAGGGAAAATAGTACAATCCCTGAGATGAATCTGTACTGGAACAACTCTTCTTGTCCTAAATATTCTACCTTTAATTGCCCATACTTCAGGATTTATTTTTGTCTCCAAGGGTAAGGCACCCTGACCTGGGTGCCTATATATAACAGTTTTTAAACATGATATGATATCTCTTCCTAAGAGGGGAACTGGGCTGTCAGGCATAATCAAAAATGAATGTGTAAAAAGAAAAACCATCCCATTTACAGCCTAAGGATTGTGAAAAATAGGGAAGTATTTCCTCTCCAGTGACTCCTTTCACTGAGGTGTGGTGACTAGAAGGAAGGCCAGGATTGAAAAGAAGGACTGACAGGCTTGCACCAGTATTCAGGAATAGGCTGGTTTCTTTTCTCTCTATAGTCATGGTTTTTCAAGGTTCCTCTGTGGAGATGACCCTCAGGCCTTGGCCTCAGAGGGTAGTCCGACCTCTAGTGGTCACCTTTGCAGTCAGGTCATGGCCCAGGGTGCTTCTGAGTGCAGTCCCTCTTAAGGTGACCTGGCTTGTGGCAGTGATAGCAGGTAAATGTTGAGCTCTTCTTGGAACCCCAAGAACCATATTTAGGGTCTGTTTCCCTTACGCCTGCAGCAAAAGCAGCTGCTTTTTCTCAGTCTCTTTGTTTTCTCTCTTTGACCTTCTCATCACGGTTATAAAATACTGAGGAGGCAACTTTTACTAAAGTGTCAAGTGAACTATCTGGAACAAAAGCCATCTTTTGTAGCCTTTTTCTAATGTCTGGAATTGACTGAGTAATAAGCATGTCTTTTTTTGGGCATAATTTGTTTTATTTATTTTTTATTTTTATTTTTTTGTACCGGGGGTTGAACTCACGACTGTGCACTTGCTAGGCAGGCACTTATCCCGCTGAGCTAAATCCCTGGTCCTTAAACATGTCTTTAAAAAAAATCTGTCCCTGTGTAGAATCAGAATCTATGGACATATGTTTTATTACTACCTCTGATAAATGATTTAAGAAGTCAGAGAGGTTTATACTTTTTACCTGAGAAATAGGTGACAATTTAAAATAACTAGAAGGCTTGGTTTTTGTCCTTCTTAGACCTTCAAGAATACACACTTGAAAATGTCTCTTATTCCAATCCCCTGTATTGTTGTCAGCCCACTGGGGTCTTGGGTGGGAACTGCTTGTGCATCAGTAGGAACTGGTGGTTCCTCTGGCTGTCTATCTTCTGGCTTTCTAAAAGTAATAATGTGATATTCATCTCCAAAGGCAATAGCTTGCAATGCTGCCTCTCTCACTAGAAGTCAATGTTTGATTTAAGAGAAACATTACATACTTCTAGCCTAGCTCATAGGTCTGAGTAAATCCTCTAAAGATATCAGTATACTTACTTATCAGAGTCATCTGAAAATTTTCCTAGTTCTAGCTTAATTTGCTTTAAGTCACTGAGAGAAAGAGACCTATGAATGAGAGTGGTCTCATAAGGATTATAATTATACCTGGAGCATAGATAAGGATTATCTTTTAATGCAAAGAAAATTTTAAAATAATACAGTTCTAACCATTTTTCCTTTGTGTGTGTGTGTATACAAGGGATTAAACTCATGATTTCGCACTCGCCAGGCAGGAGCTTATATCATTGAGCAGAATCCCTGGCATTTTCCTCTTTTTTACAGTATGCCTCTAGCTATAAAAGAACATCATAATTAATACTTCTGTCTGTATTCCATTTTGGATCTAGGGAGTAGGTAGGCCATGCACTCATGCAGAGAAATACGAAAGAGCCCCTTTTCAACATGGAAGAGTCAAGTATCTTCCAGTACTTGAGAATGCATTCCAAAGGAGTAAGGGGCTTTGGCATTGTGTTGCCCATGGCTGAAATATAGAAGCAAAGCATAAGTATGAAACCTTTTTGTACCTGAGAATTGAACTCAGGAACTTTTACTGAGCTATGAATGATATTGAGCTATCAATTATGCAAATAAAGGAGATAAACAAGGCATCCCTTTTTACTCCTGTTTGCTAAATAGTCCCTATGCATCCCTGGACTGACACTGCTCCAGTGAAGGTGGATGCCACCTGGAGAGCATGGAAGATAGATTCGGTCAGCCTATCCACCCTCGGCCTGAGGCACAATCCTATCTTCCCAGATAGCTCATGAACTTTGTTTAAATAAGGAATGCTTAAAGAAGGAAATATAACTTTGTAAGAAACTATTTTGCTTATTTTAAAAGGTGAGTTGGAAGTAGGATGTCTTTTTCCTTTCCACTAGAGATAGGTAAAACAATTGGTTTGAGGGTCCTCACCCCGTGCACTGGGCAAAGGAGTCTCCAGTCATTTGTCTTCCACTTAATTACCTAGGTAATCTTTCCTAGTAACACGATAAGGCTATACTTCATTTAAATTTATATATCTTTTAAGCTCACAGGTTAAATTTGTAAATCATCTAGCAATCACAGTTTACATTAGAAACAGGCACATGAATTTTCTAGGCACACAGAAAGAAAAGCCTATTTACTCTTAGTTAACATATGTAAGGCACAAATGTAAATCCTTTTTTACTACCTGCTGTAAAATGTAAACAACTATTGAAAGCTACCTCAGTCTTATCTCTGAAGGTGGGGAAAAGTAGTTTAAATGATTTGAAAATTCACTGAAAAGTTTAGAAATAAGGATGTTAGATAAGTGGAAATTTTTAGTGGACATGAGCAAACATCCACCAAGGAACATTTGGGTGTCCACCAGAGAGTTGCCCTGGCCAGGAAACTTAGAAACTTAGTCTTCAGTTTTTATCAGTTCAGATAACCAGAGATCAGTCTCCAGAAAGGAATCGTGATGTCTGTCTGGTCAACATTCCATTGACTCCATTGGCTTCAATGGGGATTCACCAAACAGATGCTAGGGAACCTGTCCTCTGCTTTTGAAGGTGGCAGTGCTACAAGAGCAATTAATTAGCTGGCAGAGTAACCACTGTTTTTCAAAATTCTATAAGAGATAGTTAAAAGCCTGAGCAAGATCATTACCTACTACTCTATGAATTTACAATACAGGTTTTAAAGTTTACAACTTGAGAGATTGGAGAGCCTCCTTATTCTAATGTGTGTAGGTCCCATACATGTGCTGCTTTTGGGGATAGTTTCTTCCACTGTCATAGGAAATTGGTTCTCCTCACTGTGTCTCAGGTTTAATCTCCAAGGGAGATTTGCCCAGAACACTGAGCCAGGACACGGCTCTTATGTGTGTTCTCCTGGACGGGCACAATTCTGATCAATGTCTCATCTGATGCAGAGATGGGGTATGTGTCCTTTATCTAAGATGACTTTCCTGTCTTTGGTGTTAGCAAATGCTCGTATTTTATGGACTTAACTAAGAAGGAGAAGGTTTGAATAGTCTAGAGTTCTTTCTGACTTCACATGCCTCTATAAGGAAAGTAGAAAGTGGGAAATGTGTAGAAGTAAAGTCAAAGGGGGAAACTGAAGCAGAAAAGGCCTGACATTTCATCTGGAATATAGAGGAGGATCAGAGCCAGTCTGTCCCAGTGAAAACTGTCCTCCAAGTTTTAAGGCTGGCCACCAGCCTAGTGCTGCTTAAATGGTGGAAGGAGTCGCGGTTTTTTATTGTCGGCATGTATGTTTTCTAAGTCTACACTAGATTTCCATTTAAGCGAGCCATTTTACAGAAGTTTACATTAAAGCCTGTCAGAGGTGTTCTAATATTTTTTTAGTGCTATTGTCTAAATACTGATATAGGAGAATGAAACTCCTGACCTACTATGTCTGTGAGTTTGTGTTCTCTAAAATCGAAGAATGAATTTTAGGAACAACAGAGGTGCAAAGTAGAATATATTTATTGAGAGAAAGCTCCTGTCTAAAGAGAGAAGGGGGTCCCGAGCGGGTTGCCCCAGGACTCTGTCTTTTCCAGGGACTTTTATAGAGTAAAACCATGGGTTCAAGGTGGGGGAAGACTGGGAACTCACAAAGCAGATGGGCATAAGGTGGGACATAACTATAGTTAGCCAATAAGATCAATAGTTCAGGTAAAATTGATTACATTAGGGGCAAATGGGAAAGCAAGTCACGTAACAAGCGGGCATTCTTGGAGCTGTGGCCTTTCCCCTAGAAGGATGGGATAGTGGCTCCAGGGTGCGAGGGACCTAATTAGAATATCAGTCTTTAGGATGTGGATTTATTTGTTTGATCCTTTTACTTGAGGCCTGGCCCACAGAAGGAGGTGGCTGTCTTCCATGCAGTTTCGAGGTGTCAGCACTGGCTCTATTGAGGACCCAATTCTCTCACTGTCTATAATATTTTTGATTAACTCAGCTGCCTGCTACAATACAGTCAAGCAAGAAGTACCAGTAACTTTAGCAGCCAATTTAAATTTAACTTGTATAAGAACAAAATAATAATGATATATCATTACATAAATATTATAACATTGTAAATTTTGCATGTTTTAACTTAGATTTACAATATTTTAATAAAGCTACATAAGACAAAGCAATTAAAAACAATGGGCAAATAGCAAGCAATTTTCACAAATAATTATAAACAACTGGCAAAGACAAAGAAAAATTTAAAGCATAAAAATTTGTTACCTAAATGAGTCCCGGTCCAGAGTCTGTGAAGCAAAAGCAAACTATCACCTCTGTCCAGTGATCTCGGTGGAAGACCTCCAAATGATATAGGGAATGAAATTCCCGACTTACTATGTCCGGTACGAGCTCGTGTTCTCTAAAATCGAAGAATGAATTTTAGGAACAACAGAGGTAAGAGCAGAATATATTTACAGAGAGAAAGTAACCTTCTGTCTGAAGAGAAACAGAAGGGGTTCTGAGCGGCAGGTTCAGGACTCTGTCTTTTACAGGGAATTTTATAGAGTAAAGCAATGGGTTTAAGGTGAGGGAAGACTGGGAACTCACAAGGTAGATGGGCATAAGGTGGGACATAAGTATAGTGAGTCAATAAGATTAATAGTTCAGGTAAAATTGATTACATTAGGGACAAATGGGAAATCAAGTCACATAGGAAGCAGGCATTCTTGGAGCTGTGACCTTTCCCCTAGAGGGATGAATAGTGAGTGACTCCAGAGTGAAAGGGAACTAATTAGAATATCAGTCCCCAGGACATAGATGCATTTGTTTGATCCTTTGTCTTGAGGCTGCCTGCAACACCAGCACTGGAAATCAGAGCTACTTTTTTATGTAGAGGCCCTTTCTGAGGGAAAGAGGTCCTGTTTCATGGTATAGTGTCAGGCTAAGTAATTCCTTTACATCAACCAGTCCCCTTCTATAAAACCTGCTACATATCCAAATCTCCCCAGCATATCCCCAGGGTCTTGCTACCCCTGGGATTCCAGGAAGTGGGTCAAGGGCTAGAACAGGTCCTGAGGAATGTCAGAATCTGAGACCCCAAGGGGGCCATATTTGTCAACAGGCCTGGGCTGTTTTCATCTGCACATGTGTGGATATGTGTCTGTATAGAAACTGACAGACATATGCCTGAAATTCTCCAGATCTTTCTGCAAGGTTCAGTCCCTGCCCTGTTCTCCCATCTGTGCCCAGATCTCTCCCCTCTCTGAAAAGAATCAGCTCTGAGTGGCTCCGGAGATAGGGGAGGAGGCTGGGTGCTTCTTCATGCATGAAAGGTCCACAGGATCCCTGAGCAATGGGACATTGGGGCTCCACAGATGGTGTGGGCATGAGCATAATTTTCCACTGTGCAGGCCTTCGATCATATGTCATCCCTGCCCTCCACCCCAGTCCTTGGTTGGTCACAGTGGTCCCATCTTAAGTCTCCACCACAACATATGTCTCATATTCTTCACTGTGATAGTTTTGGGATATCATCTTGTCTATTTACTTATGTCAGTGCAGCAAAGTCGCTAAGAGAAATGCCTCCAGACTGGACCACCTGGATTTAAATCCAGTCTCCACTACTGTTTCAGCTGTGTAGCCCTGAGCAAGGCTTGTACTTTCTGTGGTATGAATAGGGCAGTATCAGTGCTCACCTAAGAGGACTAGATAAGCTGATAGAAGTAAAACAATCATGACCTCCGATAATGCCACCCAAGTATGAGCTCTGTTGCTGCAATTATTATAGGACTATGGCATTCATCTCTGCAGCCCCAGTACCTGCCAATGCAGGAAACCACAGACACAAGCAATCAATAACTGTTCAGTGAATGAATGAATGCCAATGAACTGAGTTGTCTCCCTAAGTTTAGGATCTAACTCCTTTCTCTGAAGTTTAACACAGTTCTAAGACGGATCCACGAGAGACGCAGCAAAATTCATGTTCCCAGGGAAGTGGCTGCACTCAGCTGGTTGGCAGGGGTCACCCACTGCAGGTGCTGTGGCCTCGTGCTGCCCCCTGTTGGTTATCTCTGAGGCAAGGCCAGCAAACCCAGACAGGCTTTACCTGCTGCTTGGGATGTTCCTGCTCCTTCTCTCCACCTTTGTCTGGTTAGTGTACTCACTCCAACCAGTTGTGCCTCCAGTTTTCAGAGTCATATACAGATGCAAGATCCCTCTGGGTACCTACAGGTTTCCACATGCTGGACCCCAACAGTCCTTGCTGTCCAGAAGGCCAAGGCTCTAATGGTACTCACTGCTCCCCATCTGTTTCCTTTCCGAACTAGGTGAACTCTTCAGGGCATGACTGGTACACTCCCTCCAGCTTGCTCCCAGATTCACTCCCAGATTCCTGTCCAGGGCAACTTCTCAATCCCCTCAAGCTAGGGGTCTCCTCACTGTTCTGGGGCTGGACTGGGGGGCTTCACCTGGGTTCCCTTGTAAATTTCCTGTGTGTATCTCTGAAGTGCATAGTTTTCTTTACTCAGCACCTCTGGACTTTTCTCTGAATCAGGTTCTTTCTGAGATCAAGACAAATGTTTATTTGTGGCTTTTGTGATGACCACACAACCTTGAAATAATGCAGAAGATCTCAGGCTATAGATCTGTAACTGAGAACACTTTAGGGCTGCTGTCAGTCCCCTGGGACTACCAGCAGAGGGTACAGTGCACAGAGGGCGGACATTACCAAAGGTCTCCAGAGGACATAACATTGTTCTGTCTGCTGAAACTCTGAAACAAAGCCCTTGCTTCTTGTCCCGAGAGCCTAGCTGGTGGAAGCCTCAGGATTCTTGCTGAAGCCTTGGGAAGGACTCACTGGTGTGACTCTAGGGCTTTCCCCTCATGCTGTCCTTGTGGTCCTGCAAGGCAGTGCCCTCTTAAACACTGCATTAAGGATGGTGAACACTTCCTGTCTTTCCTCATGTTGATGGAAGATGCAGGTAAATGATGTGGGGGAAAGAAACTCCCAACCTGCTAGATGTCTTGTATGAGTTCATGTTCTCTAAAATCAGAGAATGAATTCTAGGTAAATGGAGGTTAAAAGCAGAATATATTTAGAGGGGAAAGAACCTTTGCAACCCACTTCTGTCTCTTTCTGACAGAAGGAATCCCAACTGGGTTGCAAAGGACTTTGCCTTTTCTAGGGAGTTTTATAGGGGTGGTGTCTGTCTCCCCCATGGTTGCAATGTATTTCCTCTTTTGCACTTTCTTTTTTGATTCCCTGGTTCTGTCTAACTGTCTGTACTATTTCTACTTAACCTAACACTGTCCCTTTCTTTTCCCATGTCTATGGCAGACACAGGTCACCAGCTACTCCCTTGACTGCCTGGTTAAGACCCTGCAAACTATTAAACTCCAAAGTCATTACCAGGGTATTTAAGATGGTGGCTGGGGAATCACTCATGTTGTAGTTCTGTTCAGTGTTCCTGAAATGTCCAACTTTCTGTTCCTGTAAAAACTTGTGGCCATAAAAACCACAAAGTTAGTACCAGTTGCCAGTGAACCTCATTCCCAGTGAGAACATCCTTGGGTTGGGGGAATCTCTTGGCTGACCTATGCTGACTCTTCCCTTGCGTTCGGAAGTGGATCTTGGGCCATCTTTCTTATTCTGGAGGACTCTGGTCCCAAACACTCCCAGGGCAGGAGTCAGGAGAGATGGTGTATGTGGCTCTTTAGGAGGTGGGCGTGGGCAGTGTGGAAGTGGAAGGAGCCTTCTGCACCTGAGATGGAGGGGAGTCCAACAGTTTAACCTGACACTCACTAATATGAAGTTACTCTTAAGGCTGGAGTGAATTCCAGAGAGGAAAAAAAACAGAGCCACTTTCCTCCTCCTTAGGCAAACAGCTACCACCACCTGGTGCTTCAAGACAAGTATGGACTCTGACCAGGGTGTGGAGCAAAAACAAAGGATACCTGGGGAAGGCATTGAATTCCTTAAGTCCTTGCCTCTTTCTGTCCTGGGGAGAGCAACAAGGAGTTGAATAATCTGTTCATATTGGTGGCTTTGGCTCCTCTCTTATTTTATTGTTCCTACTGAGGGTCCCTCACTTATAATGACTTATGATTTCTAAATTTTATGACAGTGTGAAATTATACCTCAGATGTTGAATTTGGATCTTTCCCAGACTGGTAATATTCAGGGATGATACTCTCTTGGGATGGCTCGAGTGGCAGCCTGCTGCCATTCCCAGTTAGCCACATCCTCCGGAGAAAGCAAAAAGTAATTCATTTTGTGCCGCCAGCAACCCATTGGCACTGCACAAGCCCTGTCTGGGTGTGTTCAAGAGACACTCAACACAGTGCCACAAGGCGGGCTTTGTGAGAAGAGATTTGCTGCAACAGGCTCTGGGTCTTAACCAGGTGACCAAGGAGGCAGCTGGTGATTGAACTGAAATGCCCTGAACAGGTGGAAGACAGGCTGGACTGGTTGTCATGGTCAGCAGGTGAGGTGTGTCAAGTGGACTTCAATTTATGTTTTTAATTTACAAAGGGCTTTTTGGGATGCAGCCCATCATAAGTCGAGGAGCATCTTTATATTCTGGTGAATATTTTAACATATATTTGTATTTTTTTAATTCAGTTTTTTAAAAGACTATATTCTGCATTGATTTATCATTTCAATTGATTTTATATTTCATTAATCTCATGTGATATTGATTTCTTTTGTCTTTTGTTGCTTTAAAATGATGTTTTAAAAAAGATGAGCACTCAGTTCAACTATTTTCAACCCATTTTTTTGTTTTTTTAAAATTTTCAATAATATAAATAAAGATACATATTTTCCTCAGTGTAATTTAACTGTGTTCCCTAGATTTGGGAATACTTAGTATTGTTTAATATGTTTCTTTAACCAGTGCTAAGATTATGCATTTGCTTATATTTCAGTATTATTGATCATTAATATTTGTCTTTCTATGAATGTTCTCTCATTCTTACCCCATTTTTCTACTTAGGTATTTATCATTTTCTTATTGACTGATTTATCACTTATGTACACTGCAAATACATCAGTATTTTTCTTTCAATTTCATGTTGTTTTACTTTTCAGCACAGAAATTTCATGTGTTTCTTTGTAGTTAGACATACCAACAATACTTTACATTTCCCTTTCTGATAACACTTTTAAATGTTTTCTTTTCTAAGAGTACATAAATCATTGCTTATATTTTTTCTGATTTTTATTTATTGTTGTTATTGTTAGAGGTAGCTACGTTAGATAAAAAGTGTTATAGGCAGTTATAGAGCCAGTGCACAAGATACCCTGTAACTATGGAGGGGGCAGGCATATCAGCCATGGGCCAGACCTCAAGACAAACAATGAAATGCACCCACATACTTCCCTCAAGTATGAACAACAGCAATTGATGTTCTCAATATGTATCATGGATCACTTTGAGGAAACTGGAAAGATCCACTAACCCAACCCCCTCCAGGAAATGTCCCCATTCTGTTTCATCTCCGCTGGCTTTGTGACTTGTTTCCCCATTTGATCCCAATTTAATCACTTTTACCCTAGCAATTATACTTGTAATCTTAATGATTGATCATAGTTTTGTTTCATCTCTTGCCCACCTTGTGATTTACCATTTTTCCCCACTGTGGATCTGCCTTACATTGTGAATTTGCTCTGTAAAAATCCGTACAAAAGGCAGGGTCTTCTCAGACAGAAGCTTTCTTTCCCTGAATAAATATATTCTCTCAACCTCCATTGTTCCTAAAATTCATTCTTAGATTTTAGAGAACACAAACTTGTGCCAGACATCTATCAGGCTGGGAGTTTTTTTCCCCTTGTATAATCATTTTCAATGCTGAGGATCAAATCTATTGTTATGGCTTGTGTCTAGATGTCCCTTAAAGCCTCATGTAGTCACGGGGGGCAGGTTTTTTGGGGGTGCCTGAATCTAGAGTTTGTGATTGATCTGTGATCTAGCACTGTGATTAAGGATGTGAATGCTACACCTGCCCTAGGGCGGGTAGCCTACATACTAGAGAAGGGAAGAAAGAAGCTTGTTTTCCCTTCTCTCTTGTTACTCTTGCTGTCTTCTTCCATCTTAAACCGTTGCCCATGTTCCATGTCACCCTGTGTTGGAGCCAACTGATTATGGACTGAAACCTCAGCAAATAGTGAGCTAAATAAACCTTTTCCCCTTAACTTTGTGTGTCAAGTATTTTGTAAGTATTTTGCAATGAGTAACACCCATGAAAGAAAAACTCTACTGTTGAGCTACATTTTCAGTCTTAATTTGATCTTAATGTAACTAAAAGAGTCTGATGTTATTTTTTCTCTAAACATTTAGTCATTTAATACAGCACTTTTAATTCACAAATCATTGCTTTCCTGTAATTTTGGTGTTTGTCATATATTTTGGACTTCCCATTCTTTATTTTTCTGTATATTGATATGTCATTAATATAATACTTTAACCATGCTGGTTTTATGAAACCTTTTAACACAAGATGGGCCAAGTCCATTTTATACATTTTAAGCTATTTCTCTGACTCTGCTATGATTGTTTCCTGATAGCTTTACAATTGGGTCATGAAGTCCTCACAGAGTCAATCACGCTCCCTTTTTTTCTGTGAACATGTATAAGGAAGTTCACTAAGTTCCCACATTCTTTGGAGATTTACACCTTCTCACTCTCTTTCTGCTTTCTCAGTCTCTCCCTCTATCTGGGGCTGAGCATCCCAGGTTTGCTCAAAACCCCCTGTTTTCTCCTCTCTTTTCAGCCCTGACCCTTCCTTCTGGTCCCAAAATGTGTTTGTTTGTCCTGAAGTTACATGGAGCCGGTCAGCCCTGGCCTGGCTCTAGCCACTTACACCTGAAATGAAGTGTTAATCCTATTAAAAAATAAATATGCAGAAGAACTGGCAGTGAGGTCACTGTGCTCCTGTCTCAGACCAAAGGGCCTGGTAGCATCTTAAAAACTCTTTTTGCTTGTCAGCTCCACACTCAAGACTTCCAAGCAAAAATTAAAGATGCCATTTACATGATTCAGTTTCCACTCCATTCATTCTACTTACTAAATATATATATAGATGGGGCTATTTTGCTCAGGCAGGTCCTTGTAAATCCCTCTCTGTGACACAAAGGTGGCTCAATTGGCATCAGAGAGCACGTGGAAAATTTTTAAGTGAACGTCAAAATGTTAATATTCAAAATACGTCAGGTCAAAACTCCAAGACCTTTTTGTGAGTCCATTTGGATCCAGCCTGAGGGCATTTGCCTTTGATGTTATTGCTGTGGGTGCCATATGTTGGATTGCAGAGCCATTTTATAGCCACTAATCCTCCTGCAGTCACTATGCCTCAGAGGAGAGGGTGTCACAGAAGTAAGCACTTGCCCTTGTCCAATCACTCAGAAATGACACACACTGCATTTCCATGCCTCTCTCCTCATGGAAGCCTGATAACTGTTATAGGTAACTGTAGTGGACAATAATCGAGCAAGTTTTGGTCTCTGAGCAGCTTGGTGATTGCACAAGCTGTCCTCTATGTTCCTGGTTAGAATCCACCCATTCATTCTTCATCTATATGGATAGCACTTCTGTTGCCCACTGCTGGGAGAGAATTCTACAGCTTACTTTTCTGTTGGGTCAGAAGCATACAGAGCTGTGGGATGCACAAAAGCATGACCAGTCATTTCCATCTTTGTATCCAGTGCCTGGATAAATACTTGCCATCTAAATTAACAGTTTATTTCCCCTGCTATATATGTTTGTTTGCCTTAGTACATAAAATGAAGTTAGCTTGAAAAGTCAAGTACATCATTAAATTTGAATTAATTATAATTCATCTGGAAGGTAAGAGTTGTTGATGACTCCCTGAACTTAAGCAATCCAGTTGTCAATACTGTACATCAAGGCAATTCAGAACAAAAATAGGATCCTACTAGAAAAGCAAACATCAGAGGCCTCCTCATTATGGCATGTGGCTGGTTTGGTGACCGGAAGGTGAAGAAACAGAGGAAATTTGAGAATATGCTATTGAACTGAACAGGGCCTTCCTACTTCAACTGCTCCAAAGATTCCTCTTCCAGAAATAGAAGGAAGTCAACCACTCCCCCAGTGGAACCTGCTGCTCTGAGGGTCATCATATCCCCAGATTCAGAGTGGACCCTGGCTAATACATTAGTGGAGGAGCTGGATACTCCTTTGGATCTTGGTTGAACTTTATCCATGCATGTTAGTATAGGACAGCCTCTATGCTCAAGGGCTCAAGGTAGGACTTGAACTTCTGCAATATTTGCTTTAGTCCTCTCTTTAATCAGACTAAAAATGCAGAGCCCCTTCTTGCCATCATGATGCTGGAGGATTTGGGGGTCTTTTAAAAAGGTTGAGGTCTCAGTATTCCAGACCTTCAATACTATGGAAGATTATTCTCTTCTTCATACTTTTTGACTACTCGTTCCTTTCCCTTCAAAAGAAACAGTCTTAGCATAAGTATTGGAGTGGGTGGGTAGTGGTCTTGGAGAGGTTCAACCAAGACCACTATAACTTCCAGTGTGGCCACTGTGATGGCCATACTGTGCTTTAGGGTACTATGTCCCAAAGCTCAGTTGCTTGGACCAGGTCTGAACTCTGCCCTAGAAGACTCATTTCCTTAGGAGTCTGAAACTGACAGCAAGTAAGAATTCCTCATTTCTGTGCAGTCTCTTATGCTACCTCTCCATCCCTGGGCAGTAGACACCCAGAAAGCAGAAGAGGCCAATGTGCAAAGGAGGAAAAGAAACACAGAGGGATCTAGAAGCTAGGGTGATGGCATGGTTTTGCTTGTGCTCTCCTGGTCCTTCTTAAGCTTGTTCAGAACCATCTACTGATAGAAAAATGCTTTACCTTTGGCTCAAAATACATCCAGTTGTTTCTTCTTACTTGCAACATAAAGAGGCTTTCTGAGTGTCCCAGGTGTGGCCTCTATACCTGGGAATTGTTTACCCATTATTGCACAACAGATGTGTATTTCAGAAACTGCCAGGGAGTGGGAACTTTTCCAGTAAAGGAGAAAGTTTTTAGCAGACATCCTGCATGTGATCTGGAAATGTGGCTTTCATTTCTGGGCATGCTATGTGGTCTCAGGACTTCTAGGAAGAGAGGTGGCATTTGGAGGCTTCTTCTGGAAAGAGCAATCCCCTTTGTCTCTGTGAACAAAGGAGACAGTGGTTTCCCATCTTGGGAAAAGGAATTTGAGTCTCTTTTGTAGGCCTGTCATTTACCTCAGTTTCATTCCCATTTCCTGAACACAGATATCATTTAAGAAATTTTTTGTAATACCTTAGCAATAAAATGAAACAAATATTCATCAATCATTGGCAAATATATTTACATACCCAAAGCACAAGCTTTGGGGTTTGAAAGACCTTTTTGTGACCCATTTCTAACTGTGCCATTCACTGTGTCCCTGGACAAATCAGCTCCCTTCTCTGTGCCTTGGTCTCAATATTTGGAGAAAGAAGAGGATGAATTATCTAGATTATCTGTGAGGCAGAGTGAGAAAGAAGATTCCTGAAACTGCCAGGCAAATGAAGGGTTGAGGTGACTTGAGCCTGGTGATACACTCTGCTCTTAAGTTCCCTGAGATGGCTTTAGAACTGTGAGCTGACACTCCTGTCCCATTGACAGGCCTGCAGAGATGCTAGGCAGAGGGATGAAGAAGAGCACTGTATGCAGCTTCCTAGGCTTAGGAAGAAGCAACCTCTTATGCTTTCAGCTCTGGGGCTCTATCTTGCAAGAGAGAAATTTGTCATTTAGAAAGGGCCCTGAACATGGATCTACATGTAAGAGTCCTCACCTTGTAGACAAATTGCGATGCTGGGGGTGGGGGTGGGGACCAGATGTGCTCATCCTGCAGTGCGAGTAAGGACAGTAGAGAACCCAGAGCTGAACCTTGGTGCTGCCCCATCCAGTGGCCAAGGAGAGTGATGAGAATGGGCAGGGGCTGGTGAGGAGCAGCTGGATGATGAGAATCAAGGCAGGCAACAACAGTGCCTCTGAAAACCCAGAGGAGGCAGATTTTGAAAGAGGAGGGATGGCCAGCTGAGCCAGATGCAGCTGAGAATTGGTGAAGGAGGAGGAAAGGAGTCATTGGACTTTGTGATGCGGAAACTGACTTTTATTCCTTGTAACTGGGAGAGCTGGATGCCCCTTTCTTTGCTGGGCTTCAGTGTGGGAAGGCATCTTGCATTTGCTGAGAGGCATCTGCAGTATTCCTTTTGGATGCTTTGTGCTGGCATAGATCACCTTTTCATTGGGATGCTGGCACCTCTCCCAGGGGTAAGAGGCTCAGAACTCGCAGACCACGAGGCGTTGTTCTTCACAAGACTTGTCATTCCACTTGCCACTGGTGTACATCTCCACGCAGCTCTCTGCCCCGCCAGAATTGTTGGGCTCCCCAGAGGCCCAGTTGGAATAGACTAGAGGCTCCCCTGAGGGGTAGACAAATGTGCCCTCTTTCTTGTTGTCTGTCATGCTCAGGAAAGCAGCCTTGTTCTGCGCTGTGATCAGATCCTGTAAAGCAGCATTCTCTGCCTCAGAGCGTGGGGAGGCCACCTGTCCTCCAGCCTGACTGCACATCTCTTGTGCACCTTCAAAATTCATTGTAGAGCCCACTGTCTTGAAGATCTTGTCCCCAACACTCCTGCCATTGGGGAAGAGCTCGGCTGGAAGAAGGAGAGTCAGGTTAAGGCTGGTCAGAGCTCAGGAGTCTGAGATCTCTGTGCTGTGATCCTAGCCTTCTGTGGCAGTGGCAGGGTGTCAGGACATGAGAAAGGATGCAAGCAAGA